>PVIJ01008753.1:0-71861 GCA_004024925.1 Scalopus aquaticus
CCGCCAGCCCAGTCCACCACACCTAGCTTAATATTCTCTGTAGAAAATTCTTTGATGATAACTCTTTTCTGGGAACAGCCTTCGAACTAAATTATTTTAGTCAGTTAAGGGAGAGGTAAAGAAAAACTTCCTGAGTGTGTTGTTTCTCTATTGTTTCTTAAAAGTAATCAGCCTAAAATAATCTTTATGTCATTTGGGGGAGAGGAAGTTTGCTCCCCTATACCCCAAAACTGGACCTGGTGCTAGAGTTACAGATGTGTTAAAAAAAAACAAAACAGTAACAACAACTAGAGAGCTCTTTGGTTTTAATGTCTGATTCTTGGAAGCAGGCAGCATCCCATCTAGCACGCAGCACTAGGAAGGTTATATACCTGGAAGGATTTTGTAGTCAGAAAGAGAGTGGAACAAAGTTATTTGTAAAAGATAACTGTATCAGGCAAAGCCACCTTCCCTTAGGGGAATGCAAGGGCCAGGGAGATGCTGAAATTGCAATTAGGTTAGGTATTAAATCTGGGTGGGCGCCTCCCTGGTGGTGCAGTGGTTAAGCACTGGGCTGTGGAGCTGTCAGCAGCAGCAACTCGAGTTCGAAGCCCTGCCGGGGAGATTCCCACATGGCGTGGCAGACCTCTCCTGCCTCACCTACTGCTCCCCTCACCAGTGTATTTCCATCGATCTGCCTGTTCTGCTCCCCACTCTGTGAACCCTCTCACTGCCCCGCACCTCTGGCCTGTACCCCAGCTTGTAGGCATAAATAAATAAATCTTAAAAACAAATAAATCAGTCAATCTGGGTGGGACTTGGGACCTGTTGTTTTTATAACACTTAGAACACAGAAGTATGGGTAGTATCATGTTTCTTTCTAGAGGTTAGGATCTTGAGGTCTTCTCCCTTTCTACTCGTCAGCTCCACTTTGTATTTGGATCTGAAGAACCCTGGGCTTCTTCCCCAATCTCATGGAACCTTTATTCTCACTGCTACCGATAACTAATAACTCTGGGTATGTTTATTTACAAATTATTTCATATCCCTACCATCCTAGGATCCCGATGGCCGTGGGGAGGGTCTCAGATGAAATATTATTTAAAGCTGAGTGGTAAAACTCAGGTTCACCTACATCGCCGATGCGTGACCTGGTGCCTTTTGTTGCTGGTACTGGTCAGGAGTGAGCATGGAGTGTGGTGTGGATGGTGCATGCCCAACACTTTTAAGGGTCTTGGGCGAAACTTTCTTGCTACTCTTTTTTCTCTTTCTGGCAGCTTGGGGACCACCAAGGGCTCCAGCTACGATCCCCAAGAAGGCCTAAGAGTAAGCCTGCTCAATTCCAGTTCCATCTGACACTTCCAGGTGTAAGGAGAGAAGGTTCTGGTAGATTCCCTCCCCTGCACAATCGCTCTCCCTCCCTGCACACGCCACCATCATCCCCTTTGAGCTACTTAGAGAAAGCAACAGCTCAGCTTAGCTTAGCTTTAGCTAAAATCCCAAAGATGGATAATCCTCCTCCCCTGGCTATCCCTGGAGTCACAGCCTATGTCCCTGCTGAGGGCCCCTCAGGAGATGGTCTCAGATAAGCCTGGCCATGATTGCAGCCTCCTGCCTTTTGAGCTGGCCTGTCCCTGACCCCTCTCCTCTCTAGAGCTTGGAGGGGCTCAGAGCATTGCTACTGCAGCAGCCCCCTGCTGAGCCCTCCTGGCAGCTGCTTACCCGATTTATCCACTGGGACCCTCTAGTGATCAAAGGGCAGGCAGCCCTGCTGTAGTGTAACCTTACTGCTCACTGCCTGGGGCAGAGGCTGGATAATAAATCCAGTGGCTGGAGGAGCTGAGCCAGCCTGCCTGCAAGACCACTGTACTCTTGGGTGGCAGGCACTGGGCCTGCTGAACGGCAGCAGAGCCACACCAGCCTGGCTGTCCCTCTCGTGTGTGCATGTGCTACAGGCTTCAGGGGACTTCGTGTGGGCACCTGCAGTGGGACGTCAGATGTCATTCCCATTTAACAGGTGATGAAGCCCCAGGAACCCAGGGAAAGGACTTCTGGAAGGGCACACTTCCAGTGAATGGCAGGAAGGGACTTGAAGTCCAGTCCCTCTGAGGCCATGTCCCAGGCTGCTCCTGCGCCCTCCATGTTGCTTGGCCCTGGCCACTCCTTCCTCCATTAGTCACCTCTACGTTCTCTGAGGGCCACGTATTGTGCTTGGAGCAGTGGATGTAGAAGCAAATCTAGTGCATGTTTGTGCTTGAAGAGCCCGCTTCTCATAGGGGACAGACCTGGAAAGAAGTGAGGGTGTACAGGGTGGTACTAAGATAGGGGATATGGAGGCGATAGAACAGTTAAGAATCTGAGTTCTTACCACGTGGCAGGTACCCCCAAGAGCTTTACATGCATTAGCTCATTTCATCCTCCCAACAACCTGCGACATAGATTCTCTCATTCCCCGATTTACAGACTAGAAGGAGGGCGCACAGGGAGGCGTCATAGCTCTCTCTGGTCACACAGTTGGGAAGAACTGGGACTGAACTCAGAGTGCCATGAGGAAGGGGTGCTGAAAGAGGGGCTTCCAGCTGCCCGTGGGGATGTGGGTAGTTTCGGCTGAGGGAAAGACACCGAAACTGGGTTTCACTGGGTGCTGGGGCCCTCTGCAGAGTGGAGGAGGCTGTCCAGTGTGGCCAACTGTGCACCCTGGGCCTGAGGTGCAGACATGATGAGGTGTTTGTGACACAAGAGTGGTGCCTCTGGATGTACTGTGGCTGCTTCCACACCCAACTGGGGTGTCGTGGCAGGCTGCAGTGAATGCATTTGGAGTCAGAAGTCCTGGGCTTCATTTCTGGCTTTTCCCAGCCGGATGACCTTGGATTACTAGTCACTTAACTCTCTGAGCTGGATTCCTTATTTGTAAAATGGGGGTTGGAAGCTGTACCCTGCTGCCCCACAGGGTTGTTGAGAAAAGCACTCGGCACTCTGGGGAACTTCTTATAGGAAGTGAGCCTAGAGGGGGCACGTGTTCAGGTGTGAGAGAGAGGTGAGGGAGAATGGGGGTGAGGGAGGAGGGAGACACAGTCTTTAGTCTTGGGGAAGAAGATTTATCAGGGAGAAAAAAAGATGCATATATCATGCTATACAGAAGTGACTTTGGTCACTAATGGCTGCTATGTGGCCTGTATGTTCACACCCAGGTATTAAGTTTGCATCCGAGCTCTGCTATTTCCCGGGTGACCTTGCAACTTTGGAGCTATCCTTTCCCTGTAAAACAAAGATAATAAAACCTGTTCCAATGTAGGGTTGTAAAGATCAAAGAGAACCATTTAATTGCAAGTGTTCTGTAAGTTTTAAAGTTTACGTAACAGGAGAGCCTTAATTTGGGAGCAGGCTTTATGGGGGTGGACAGCTGAGGGACACTGCTGGGAGGAGACACCTGCCCAGAGGGCCCTTCTCCAGCCCACCTCTCCACCCCATCTCCTCCCACACATGCTGACATCTCTGTACTGAGTTTCCCAGAGGCCCTGGCCCCACGTGGTCCTCATGCTGCCATCTCTTGTTCTGAAATGTCCTTTCCCGATATCTTCCAGCTCCCAGACTAGAATTCATGCCCTCCCATGTCTCCCCTCTTTCCATGCTCTGTATTAAACTGTGCACCTCCGTCATAATCCTCCTTTGTGGAGAGATTCCCCCATCCAAGCTGCAGGATGATGGGCTGTCTTGTTCTTCCCTGTCTCCAAGCCTAAGTTTCTGTTAATTCACTTGATGCATGTTCTAGAAATCCTCTGGTGGCCAGGACCTCCCTGCTCTAGATAGTTTAGGGAAAGGCAGTCTTTTCTCAGGGAACTTAGTTAATTAGGGTAGGGGAGATAGATAGTAAAAATGTAAACAAATAAGTCGTTTCCGATAGCAGTAGGTACTATGAAAAAATAGACAACACCTGAACACACACATGTACACACAGTAACTGTTCAGTTGGCTGAAGATGGAACTGTCTATAGGGCTGGGCAGGGGTCCTGGTAATCAAATGGGGTTTTTCCCAAAAGGGCCGATGTGGGACTTACCCAGAGACCCATGATCACCCTGTGTTCTCCAGTTTAGGGCCGTGGAGAGACTCTACATTGATGTGTAGTGCCGTGCAGGAAAGAGGAATTAAGGGCAGCGCCCCAGATGCCCCACCCAAGGTTGGGCCTGATCTGAGGTGCGGGGCTGTGCCACCCTGGGCCTGCCCTTTTTTCTCTCCCCACATACCTAGAGACCAGCACTGATGTTCCTTTTGCCTGCCCCTTCTCCTGGCTGCCCACACCTCCTGGGCATCTCCTCTGGGCTGGCACATGCTGGCTCCAGGAATGTCCATCATGCCACTACTGAGCCCTGGCTGTATGGAAGGACAATGGTGGGGGGGTGCTGCTGGACAGTGGACATGCCATACACAGTCCCATGGGGAGAAAATGCTTAACGACAGTATTTGTGATGGTGCTGATGAGTGCTTGGAGGAGGAGTCCAGGGAGCCATGCAAGGACAGGACAGGGACCCTTCCTGGGGTCACAAATTAGCTCCTGCTCTGCCCCAAGGAGCTCGTGGTTCAGCAGGGAGACTTAGACTATGGAAGGTGAAGATCGTGCCAGACAGCACAGAGAGGAAGGGGCACAGATCTGTCTGGGGGCTGGGAAATAGCCCAGAGCAGGTGACTTAGTTGACTTGTAGGATGGAATAAGATTTCATCAGCTGTAGAAGGGAGAGGAGTCCCGCAGGGCAGGCAGAGTGTGGGATGGGGGTGTGTGCAGACAGGAATGTGCAGGGGTGGAGAGCCAGAGAGGGAGTGGCACGAGCTGGGCTGGATGGGGCTTTTCAATCCCAGAGGGGGTCACATCCTTTCTACACTGAGCTCTTTGCCAAAATGCTCCAAGTTTTCAACCCTGGTAGGCAGCATGGAGAAGTAGACAGAGCCCCTCTTCCCCCCTCCAGATTCCACCCCACAACTCCCAGTTTCAGTGGCCTGGACTCTGGACTCTGGACTCTGGCCTTAGTTTGAATACTGTGTTATCGTATCTCTGGCCTCAGTCTCCTATGAGGTAAAAAGGACTGACAGGTAATAGTAATGATGATGGGAGTTCCACCTGCCACTCATTGAGCCACAGGCACTCTTGTGTGTGTCTTACAAATATTATTGTATCAAATCCTTACAGCATCTCTTAGAGGTAATTTGTTATTCCCATTTTCAGATGAGGAAGCTGAGGCCCAGCAAGAGTAAGCAGTGTGCCCCCATCCACACACACAACTACTGTATAGCAGCAGTGGGATTTGAACTCAGTCTGGCTGTAGAGGCCAAGTTCTCCATCCCTGCACAGTCTTAGCCATGGCCATCCTGTCTATTTCAGGGCTATTTGTTCATTCGGCAAATATTTATTGAGTATCTGCTAGGTGCAGCTGCTGCGCTAGGACCTCGGGGACACAATATTGAACAGGACAGATGAGTTCTCGGCTGTCACAAAAGTGACATTCTAATGGAGGAGACAATGGACAAGTAAACACATAGAGTGAGGTCATTGAAGACCAAGTTAGTGAGTCTCGGCAAATAAAACCATAGTAGAGAGGGACTTCATCTCTTTCTTCTTAGAGAATGACTTTAATAACAGTAATGTATTAAAGCCTGTGCCTGGAGATATTTGAAGTTGTTTACATTTTAAAGCTCAGTTTATCCTTATATTGACTCTATGGAGTGGGCACAATTTTTGGCTCATCTTGTTATGAGGGAGGGGAAGTACAGAGAGGCTGAGTAACTTGTCCAGGGTGGCACAGGGGGGCAGTTGCTGGCAGAAGGCCCAGCAAAGACAAAGGCAGGGTAGAGTCACAGGGGTGTGGATGTGAGGTGTTGAGGCATGCAGATGGGAGGGGGTGTCCTGGCATGCGGGCAGCAGAGACAGCGGGGCAGGTAGTTGTGTGTGTGTGGGGGGCAGGGTCAATTGTGCTGTCTGTGTGCTAGGAGGCGAATGGTCCCACCAACGGCTACGCTGCCATTGCCCGGGCTGACAGGCTGACGCAGGAACCTGAGAGCATCCGCAAATGGAGAGAGGAGCAGAGGAAACGGCTGCAAGAGCTGGGTAAGGGCAGGGCTGAGGCTGGGAACTGGACTGGGGGTTCCCCAAACCCCTGGCTCCCAGTGGAAGGCTGTTTGGGACAGTGTGGGGTATGGGGGGATCTTAGGGATATGGGGACCTGAAATGCCATAATGAAGGAATTGGGTCAGGTAGGCCCAGGGGCTGCCTGCTGGGGCTGAGGAGAGAAGCAGGTGGGGCAACTGTGCAACTGGGCAACATGTCCCTATTCGAAATTGCCACTCATTCTCCTGTTGGCACTGCAGATGCTGCCTCCAAGGTGATGGAACAGGAGTGGCGAGAAAAGGCCAAGAAGGACCTGGAGGAATGGAACCAGCACCAGAGTGAACAAGTTGAGAAGAACAAGATCAATAACCGGTGAGAGGAGCTATGGGGACCTGGGGGTCTATGAGGACACCAGGGGCTTGAGGACCTGAGACACTATGGGAATATGAAGGGCTACGATAGGGGAACCTGTCTAGAAGATGGGTGATTTGGTGCAAGAGCACCAAATTGCCCTGAAGTTCAGTGCTGTACAGCTGGCACAGCTGGCTGGGACCTGTGTCGCCACATCAATGTCAACATAAGCCTGGCCGGGAGTCAAGATCCAGCCTGGGCACTGAGTTTGATTGCTTGTGGAAGTGATACTGCTTCAAACCAACATGGCAAAGAATAAAGGAAGTCAGTGTTCTGTGTAACAGCTGAAGAGGACAGAGTAGGACTGCAGGCTCAGTGAGCTCAGGGCTCAAACAGAATCAGTGGGCACTCATTTTTACTGCCCATCAGCACTGCTCTTCTCTAAGCTGTCCCTGATAGGGGAGCAAGGTGGCACCAGCAGCTCCAGCCTTCTGCTCTCTTCTCTTGGCAACCTCAGTGAAAATAGCATCTTGCTCCCAATAGCTCTAGTCAAAGTCCTTGGCGCAACCCTCACTGGCATGTGCCCACCCCAGGCCCAATGACTATACACCGGGTGGAGAGACCCTCTAATGGGCCCAGCCTGGTTATAGTTCTATGCCTTGGGTTGTACAGTGGGTCAGTCCCACCCAAACCACAGGACTGAAGTGGGGACAGCCTGATCCTGCCAAGGATAATCAGGGAGTCCTTCCTGAAAGGAGGGGGATGAATGCTGGGCAGGCAAAGACAGTGACTACTCACCAGAGAACGTCTTCTTGGAAATGGTCTCAGACTAGACACTGATGGCAGCCCCTGCCTTGGAGGCTGCGCCCCTTCAAGGTACAAATTCTGCCAGGAAGGGCAGGACTGGTCTGGAATGCTGCCATACTTTTCTTCAAAAAGTTGCTGCATGCCAGGCTCTGGGATGGGCACTGGGGAGACAGAGATGAGTAGGCCCGAGTCTGCATCTTCAAAGAACCTAGAGGAGAGAATCACATGCATAGTTGAAACACAAGTATAGCAGTAGATTCTCTGCAGGAAGGCCATGGAAGCAAGGGATATGGGTGATGGAGGTCCTAGGTATGGCCCTAGGTATCTGGGGGTCTGGGTTTTGGCAGGTGAGTAGGAGTTTATCAGGAAAGAAAGAGCAGGAGGTGGGGGAGGGTATTCAGGACTAGGTATGAGAAAAAGGACATTGTGTTTTGGGCATCAGGGAGTGGCAGGAATGAGTGCACATACAATGGGGTAACAGTACAGCGTCTGAATCCCAGGGGGTGGTGGGATCTATGGAAGGTTTGTGACCAGGAGTAAGAGGATCAGGGCTGGGTTTCAGAAATGGTGCTTAGGTGGGTGCAAGTTCCCCTCTTCTCTTTGGGCTGTTGCTGAGCCTTCCGGAACTGCACTTCTTAACACTTAACACTTAACACTTCTCCAACAGGAGGTACTAATGCTGTCTCTTTTTCTTTTTAACCCTCTTCCTGTCTGCCTGTCTGTCTATCTTGCCATCCGACTCCCTGACCCCCCCCAACCCCTTCCCCTAACCTTTCCCGCAAGGATTGCTGACAAAGCATTCTACCAGCAGCCAGATGCTGACATCATCGGCTACGTGTACGTGTCTCCTTTGCTCCTCTGTGGGGGGAGCTGGAGAGGACACGGGCTCCTGTGTGTGGCTGGCACAGTTTCTTGAGTTCCCTGCTTGTGCGGTAGAAGTGAGTGTGCCTGGGCTTGGGGCAATGACCAGAGCAGGAGGTGAACCCCCACGGCGGGTGTAGACACTGATCTTCACCTCTATTCCTCCAGCAGCTGTCTATTGAACATCTACTTTGCCTGAAAGTAGCTTTGCTGAATTGAGGCAGAGAAAAGCAAGAAATGCATTGGCCAGCTCCAGATGGGAGAGGCACATGGCAAAGCAGCCCCAACGCCCTTCCTTGGAGATGCTTCTTGTGGGTGGGAGGGGGTAAAGGTGTCCTTTACTGAGCAAAACAAACATTGAGTCTGGGATGCTGGAGGCATAAAGAAGACTAGGAGAGGCTCCTACATGCACACACACCCACTCCCTCATCCCACCCCCAAGTGCATGGCTTCTCTTTAAGGCTTTGGCCAGAGTTTGGCCACCAGTCCCTGCCCAGACCTCCACTGGCCCCTCTCATGTTTCTGGTTTGGGATCTTGTTGATACTGCAACTCCCAGACCTGAGATGGCCAAGAGGTTTCCTCTGTGTCAACCCCAAGTGGCTCGTGGCATCAGCCTGGGGGTGTGCTGGGGATTATGAAACTGAAGGTGAACTTGGTGAGGGAGGAGTGTTGTTGGTCATGTGCTCACTCTAGGCACGCCCTGGGCAGTCCCCTGCTGCTGTCTGGGCTAACCCTTCACTCACAGATGCAGGCTATGCCAGAGTAATGGCTTCCCTTCTAGCCACTGTCCCACCTGACTGGTGCTTACCGGTACTACTAGCCAGTCTCTGGTCATATAGGGCCAGGTACACACAGCCTGTCCCCCTAAGTTGCTCATGGACAGGAGCTTGTTTGCAATAAGGACCTCAGGGAAGGACACACTGAGCTCTGGAAGCTGAGCTCTGCTGCAGGGTGGGGTTGGGGCGCAGGCATTCAGGATGTCCACTTGGACTTAAAAGCCTCAGAAGGAAGGTCCTGGGTGGGGAGGGTGATGGGAGTAGGGGAAGCAGCTGGGGCAAAGACAACAAGACAGACAATACCTACCTCTCCGTGGCACTGGTGGTGGGGATGGGTGGGAGCCAGACCAGGTGGGGGCCAGTTGCAAAATGCCCATTGTGCCAGGTGAGGGAACTGGACTTGATCCTAAAGACAGCAGGGAGCCATAGAAAGTTCCAGGCAGGAGAGTGGGGATGGTAGGAGACCATCTGTGCTGGGGAATACACTGGGGGTGGGGGGGGTCAGTGGTCCTGTTGAGCCTGAGGAAATAACCCAAGGAGCAGTCAAAAGCGTCCTGCAGAGAGGGAGAGTCTCGGCCTAAGATTCACCAGAGGATCTGGTTAAAATGGAGATTCGGATTCAGCAGGGCTGAAGCGAGGCCCCTCGTTTCTAACAAGCTCTCCTGTGGTGCCGCCGCCTCTGCTGGACAGGCATCACCCCGTGAACAGCAAGACTGGACCCTCCTGTCCCAGATGAGCTCCCCTCTTCTTCACCAGCCACACATTCTCCCAAGCCTGCACTCTCCTGCCACCTCCTTAGATTCCCAAGCCACTGAGAGAGTGGGGAGGCATGGCTCCTCACTTTTCAGGAAATGAGCACACAGCAGGTAAGCCAGGTCACCTGATCCAGGCCCAGTTCATCCTGCACAGCCTGTGGGGATCACCTGGAGAGCTCCCTGCCGTTGACCCTTGGCTGTTGACCGTTGGCCGGTCCTTGACAGCTGCAGAAGTGGTCGTGCTTGAGATGCTGATGGGGCTTCCAAGGAGAAAGGGGCTTTCCAGAGGCCCTCACTGACCAGACAGGCCCAGGTCCCGTCTTCCCACCTCAGTCATTCAATGACTCCCATTTTAGATAGTGTCCGCTCAACTGTATTTACTATACTTTGTTTCTCCCTTGTTTCTTAATTGTGGCTTCTGTAACTGTTTTCATTATAACTTGATTCCCACCAAAGCAAAGACCCCCTGTGGAAACATTCCTCAGGCTGTGGCTCCACAGAGATCATAGTCATCCTGTGCGATGTCATCAGATATGCTTGGGGTGCAGTAGAGTCTGTACCCATTACCTCCTCTACTGTGGTGGCTCCCCACACACATTAGCATGTGGAGGACTTTTAAAGTCTTGTTTAGAAGATCCTCTTTGAGTGGGTTTTCTGTACATATTTGACCACATCCTTTTTTCTGGAGAAGACTGATAGTGTCCATGGAACACTGAGGCAAGGCTGAGGTGGGCACTTCAATCAATTCGTGGGTTAGTCAATGTCAAGTTTTTGGAAGTGTTGGAAGTAGCTGAAAAATTACAATAGTTCCTCCAAGGGCCTTTAGGGGTCAGGAACCCCAGGTTGGGAGCTCCTGATGGCAAGGTAATGAACACAGTACCTGGACTGGTGCAGGGGCAGGTTTGGGGGAGGAGGTGGAGGACACTTTGGCTTAAGGTGGTAAGGAAAGACTTTCTGGAGAGGTGAGGCTTCACTCAAGCCTGAATGACAAAAAGCATCTAGCCATGAGTAAGTCTGCGAAAGAGTACTCTAGGAAGGGGCTACAGCAAGTGTAAAGGTCCTGAGGCTGGAGCAAGCTAGGCTTCCTCTGTTGCCAAGGTTTTTCTGGGGGCCTGGTCAGAGGGCATAGGGCTGGGGAGGAGACCTTTAGACAACAGACCCCAAAGCAGGCTGGGCAAAGCAGCCTTGCTCTGTGGAATCAGCATTTCACTGAATCAGGGGAAAGGCAGACAGCAGTGAAACCTCTGTCCTATCTCCACCTGCAGGGCCTCTGAGGAGGCTTTCGTGAAGGAATCCAAGGAGGAGACTCCAGGCACGGAATGGGAAAAGGTGGCCCAGCTGTGTGACTTCAACCCCAAGAGCAGCAAGCAGTGCAAAGACGTGTCCCGCCTGCGCTCGGTGCTCATGTCCCTGAAGCAGACGCCACTATCCCGCTAGGTGCCTGCCACGAGCGCGGCCATAAAGCATGGGCTGTACTCGGCACGGGAGCAGCAGCTGCTTCAGCCAGGGTGGAAACTGCCTCCGCAGCTGCTACACAGCCTATTCCGATCCTCCTCACCTCCTGGGGCTGGGAAAGGGAACCCTCACCCACTCACCCTTCATTCCCTCCTGGCCCTTGGCCCAGCCACTCACGCCTCCTCTCAGTCTACAAAATTGTGACTGTCCCTCCTGATGTATTTTTTTTCTTGGCTTAAAGGGTGTGTTGTTAACTCTTTTTACACTTATTTATTATCATTCTCATTTCTCTGTAAGCCACAACTGGTGTCAGGGCTCAGTTTGTCCTTAGACCTTTCCCAGGTTGGTGGCCTTGAGGGAAGGTGAGACTCCTGCCCAGAAACCCAGGGGCTCCCAGTCGGAGATGGATGTCCCAGCCTGTCTCTGTTGGCTGCTCCACTCCCAGGTGGAAAGACAGCCTCTCAGAGAGGCTTCTGTGCCCTTGATCAGTTTGGATCATTGAACAAGCCTTGAGATAGGGCTCTGTTCTCATACAGTCAAGGACACCAAGGCTCCCAAAGGGTAAGTAGCTCAAAGCAGGAAGGAAGAGGCAAGACCAGAGGTCCTGGTGGTGGCTCCCTTTCAACTGAGGCAAGAAACTGAGATGGTAGCCTTTGCCAGACCCCTTTCCTGTGGTGTGGCGGGCCCTCCTTCAGCTGGGCCCTTCTGTGGACGTGAGATCAATAACCTATGAACACACCTTCTTCCCCTCTAGCAGAGGTTGCAGACAGGCTACATTCAAATTGTTAATCACACCTGCAGTGTTTAGAAAAAACTGAATTGCCAACTGATTGTTTTCCTAGAATTTCTATCACAAAGTACCACAGTGGCTTGCTTAGAGCAACAGAATTTTATCATCTCACTATTCTGGAGGTCAGAGGTCTGAAATCAAGGTGTAGGCAGGGCCATGTTCCCTTTGGGAATCTAGGGAAGGACGTGTAGCAGGGCTTTCCAGTCTCTGGCAGCCCGCCCTTGGCTTGTAGATGCATCACTATAACTGAGTTCCTCTTTGTGTCAACCACCCTGTGTCTTTGTGTCCAAATTTCTCCTTTTTATAAGGACACTGGTCAGACTCGAGTAGGATCCACTGTAGTGATCTCATTTTAACTTATCTCTGTAAAGACCCTATTTCCAAATAATAAGGTCACATTGTGAAGCACTAGGGGTTAGAACTTTAGTATATTCTTGTTAGGGAACACAGTAACACCAACAGTAGTAAAAAGTAGTAATTCTCTTTTGAAGTGCCACAATCCTCACCACTCCAGTCTGTTCCTTCAATCTTTGTGTCGTGGGTCACCAGGTATTGTTCAACAAGCCTTCTCTGCCTTACAGATAAAAGACCATGGTGGGAGCCAGGAATTTCCTTGGCTGAAGTCATCCACTCCTTCACTAGATTATGTCAGGGACCTCACGAGGTGGATGTCTTCTTTACTCCTTCCCTTTTGCTAGCTTCTAGCTAGTTAGTGTTGAAAATGATGGCATCACCCAGGGAAGGAGCCTGTAGCCAAGCAATGCTTCAAGGAGAGCTGACCATAAACCGGGTTTGTGGTCCATGTGAAATCTCACATCTGTGAAAAACTCACAGGTTGCCTTTCTTCTAGAACTTGCTCAGGTCCCAGGCCCTGCTTTCTCTTTTCTTTCCTGGTCTAAAACACTTGGTACATAAAGTTTTGGCAAACTTTGGGACTGTGCTCTTTCCACCACATCAGGTCACTCTATGAGCCTGTTTCCTGTTCTCTAAGATTCATCAAGCACCAAGCTGGGATGGTCTAGATACAGTGGTGCCTTAGTTGTTCTCAGGAAATGGAAGTGTGGTAAGGAACAGATGCACAGTTGAGGGCAGAGTTCCCCGCCTCTGACAGGACCATGGCAAGCCTCATCTGAAGAGAAGTTCAACTTTTTCAAAGTTGCTGGGAAGGTAATTTTCCTTCTAAATAGCAACACTCTAGACCCAATGAACTAGATCTCAAGGACAGGGACCTGGAAATCTCTACATTTAACAAGGTGATTGTCACCAAGAAAATTTGGGAATCATTACTGCATGACTTCTATGGACCAGTCTTTAGCATGTTTCCCCCTAAAACCAGAACATCAAAACCATGGGGCTGAGACAGAGAATGAATTCACCAAGCTACAAGTGGATCGTAATTTATTAAGTAGCAACTGGCGGAAGTTCGGCACAAACAGAAACATACAACATCCAAATTGAACATAATCTGAGATTCCCGAAAAAAAAAAAAAAATTAGTCGATTACACAATTAGTGACTTCTCCCAATGACACGGGAGGATACGTCCAGTGGCAGGACTAGTGGTTGCTCCTGGGGCTGGAAATGATCTCCTTGGAGCTTTCATGGACAGGCCACGGGCTTAGGATCGCGATTTCAGAGCTGATGTAGCCAGACCCACCAAGATGGCTGCGACAGTCAAGCCCTGAGCGGCGATCCGGGTGCGCATCATGAGCTGGGAGCGATGGCTCTGACCACGGTGGAAGCAATAAAGGCCGTAGGTGAGGGCGGCCGCGGTGCCCAGGCAGCCTGAGGAGGGAACAAAGCAGGCGGGCAGTACAGCAGGTCCTGCCTCAGAGGTTTCTCTACTCCAGGGTCGTCAAGTCCTACTGGATGGCAGCTGAGGAGAACGTCAACGTGGGTGGGGGAGGAGTGGTCGAAGTAGGTAGGAGTGTAGGAGGTAAGAGCTTCTGGTCGCTGCAGGGTCCCCCGTTAAAACCCGCCCCCGGAACCCCGCCCAGTTCCTGCTCCAATCAGGTTCATCCCTCACCGCCTGCCTCCTCCACTTCAACACCGGTCACTTGTAATTCAGGTCCCCACTGACGTTCCCAGTCCTTCCCTATTTCATCCCCCCGACATCACTATCCTCTCTAATTACAGTTCCTACAGCACCTGCTTACCTATAGGTACCACTGGGTTCTCGCGGGTCTTGCGAATTAACTTTTCCTTGAAGCTTTCTGTAGTGCTGTACCTACTGGGACTAAAGCCCTCAATAACTGGGGGCTTCGATGGGTCAAACGGTGCCTCCGGAGTCACAGGGCCGGGAGTCGCCATGGTCCAAGTAACAGCAGCAGGAGGAAAATAGGGTCGCAAATCTCCGCCTCCTGATGAGGTCATGAATGGGGCGGAGAAAAGGAGTTTGTTGAACGTCGTACGCAGGCGCAACCGCTCATTGCATTCTGGGAATCGCAGTACCCAGCTTGGTATCGCTGCTGGGAGGACTGCATTTCCCAGAAAGCCTCCCACGCCTTCCAAGAGCGCATAGCCGGAAGGAGTCTTTTACACGAGGTGCTGTGAGCCAGAGTCCTCGAGCCTGAGTTGCCGGTCCACGCGATGCCCAAGGCCAAGGGAAAGACCCGGAGGCAGAAGTTCGGTTACAATGTTAACCGGAAGCGTCTGAACCGGAACGCTCGACGAAAGGCCGCACCGCGGATCGAGTGGTGAGGGGACTAGGGTTTTGGAGGCTGGTGTTCCTCGGCCCGGGCGGCCAGCCGGGTGGCGGTTCCTCAGTCTCCCACTCTTTGCCGGCAGCTCCCACATCCGACATGCCTGGGACCACTCCAAGTCCGTGCGTCAGAACCTGGCCGAGATGGGTTTGGCCATGGACCCCAACAGGGCGGTGCCGCTCCGTAAGAGAAAGGTACTGACCTGGCAGGGCCCCAATCCTTGCTCTCTTCACCCAGCCATTCTTAGCTAGGTTTCAGAACTTGATGCACTCCGTTACCTCTCGCACACTCCCCTACACACCTTGGACCTGGGTTAGAGTCCACTCCCCATTCATCTTTTCCCTCTGAAATCAACCTGTGTGGGGCTCTTGACATCTTAATGGTGTTTTCAAGAGTTTATTTCTCTCCCTAATCTTCCTAATAAGGACTCCTAGAGTTTGGGATCTCGCTGTTACTTACCCTTTGCCCCCGGTCATCCAATCGTCCTTGGTCTGAAGCTTCCTGAATAAATCCTTTTTCTGGACTACCTTTCAAAAACAGTATCTTTGACTCAGAAACTTCCCCTTTGAGTTATTTTCATTCGTAGCACTTCTAAATACTTGGTGGTGTATTACATGCCCATCTGTTTATTGTCTGTGTTTCTTTCCCCCAACACAGTCTCCTTAGGGAAAGGACTTGGTGTTTTGCCCACTACTAAATTCCCAGTGGTGCTTAGGATATGACAAATGTTCATAAATAGCCTAGTTAATGGATTTGTTGATTGAATTTGTTCCCAGGGCTTTAAGCAGGTTTTTTGATCCCTGCATGCCAGAGGAGAATGACACTGTTATCTCTTAAACAAATGTGAAGCTGTCTCCAAACTTGTCAGATTACTTCTCCCCATAGAGAAGATACCTTGACACCTCCTTACTGTAAATTGCCTTTGTGTGTTATTTTACTTAGCACATGAAGTGAAACAGAAATGTGGTGTTATGCCCATTTTGAAGGGCACAGAAAGGTTGCTTAACTGTGTCTCTTTTTGGGAACCTTGAGTGCCTCTTTGTCACTTACTCCTGCCTGACCTTGGGCAGGCATTCTTTTTTTTTTTTTTTTTTTTTGTGGAAACCAGACTTTAATACAACCAGAAAAGACAGAGAAGAAAAAGAATGTATTTTCTAAGTCAAGCACCCCATGTTACCTAACTTCTCGTGGGTACAAGTCCACCCAAACGGGATTGGCCCAAAGCAAGTCTCGAAAGCCTGCCACAGTCTAGAACAGCTTATGGCAGGGACCCACACGTAAGGGTCAGAAACAGCCAGACAATTCTGGGAGGAACCAAAATACCTTTCGGCATTACCCATCCAAAAGGATCAGATACAGTCAGACAATTCTGAGAGGAACAGAACAAAATCAAAACCAAAATCAACACAGCCATCGTTAACCTTCCCACGGGTCTCTCACCCACGTGTATTTCAACCAGCCCAGGCCAATGCAGCTTCTTTACAAGTCTCTCTGCTCCTTGGGCCTCTGCTGGCTTTCCATCCTTCTTCCATCTCCTCCTGTCTTCTGTCTGTGTGTGTCCTCTCTTCTGTGTGTCCTCTCTTCTGTGTGTCTCAAGCTTCTCATATCCTGCTCAGCTCCACCCTACGTTGGGTGGGACAGGGAACCTGGGACATACCCCTTCTCCTGGGGACCACCCTGTTACAATCCCCCCTTTTAATTTTTATTCCACCATATCCATGGTGGCACAGATTTCAGGGAATAGTCTTTGAAGACAGTCTCTTCTCAGGGTTTCAGTCCATGTCAAAAGAAGAAAAAATCTGGAGGCAGCCAAACAAAGCAGCAAATATATCAAAATTACGGGGAAAAAAAATTAAATTGGTTCAACTTATGTAAAACAAGTTCTCTCCACCTTAACTTCAATTTTATCCAATATTACAGCAAAATGTTGCTTTCTGAATCTACTGTCAAACAAGTTTCCTATTTTTGCACAAAATCACAGGGCAGCAAGTTTAGCTGGCTATGTTGGAATACTCCATCTAAGATCAGTGTGAGCTCTTGACATCCGGTTCACACAGGCTCCAGGAACAAAGTCAGTCTCACCAGACTCTGCTGGGGTTTCCTCTTCTCGAGGTTACCAGGATTTTTTCTTTTTCCGGGTCGTCCAGTCCTGCCAGTGGTGGCAAGCTTCCTTGCCTCCTTTGGAGGTCTCTGGAACCCTACAAAGGAAGGTTCTCCTCTTCTAGGTTCAGTTCAAATTCAGCTTCCTGGAAGAATTCCAATCAAAGCTGGGCAGGCATTCTTATGATTAATGCAGTTGTGTTGGGATGGATAAGAGCCTCTAGATTTTTCCTCCCTTCAGGATCCTTCCTTTGTCACTGGTCTCACAGGTTCTGTTGTCTGCAGGTGAAGGCCATGGAGGTGGACATAAAGGAGGGACCTAAGGTGCTTGTGCGGAAGCCTTATGTGCTAAATGGTGGGTATGGGCCACATTTCTCTAGGTTACTGTCCTGCAAGGTCTGTGCTGGAAAGGTCCTCAGATGTTCTTGTTTAACAGAGAAAGCAAGGGTCAGAGAGAAGAAATGAGTTGGTTCAGGGCTCACAGAGTTAGGGCCATATCCCTGACTGGGACATTTTCAGTCTACTCATTAGACTCAAGTGTTTGAAGTGAGGTTAAAGGTGTTCAGTAAGGATCTAGCCAGGTGCCTAAAAAGATAGGAAATTAAAGTCTGTAGCACAACACAGTATACCACATCATGTGTTCAGTTTCTCATGAATTTAAAGATGGGTTTTTAGAGATCATCTCACTTAGTCTTCCCACTGACAAATCTATTTAATGTATTATTCTGACTAACAGAAGAGAGTAAACCCTGACAGGAAGCAGAAGATACTCTGGAATTCTATTCTTTCTCTGAAATATTTTTTTAAAGATTTATTTATTTATACATACAAGAAATGGGGTATAGGCCTGAGGTGAGGGGGTGAGAGGATTCACCAGAGACAGAGTCGGGAGCAGAACAGGTGGATCTACTGAAATACACTGCTGAGGGGAGCATCGGGCGAAACAGGAGGGTTCTGCTGTGCCATGTAGGTCAGCTCCCTGGCTGGAAATTGAACTCGTGCCGCAGCAGCTGGCAATAGCTTGATAGCGCTGAGACTTTAACCCCTGCGCTACCAGGGAGGCCCTTCGTCTTGGATTTTTAACAGGTCTCCTGAAGGTGAAAGGACTTGAATGGCCCGACAGTTGAAGTAGAATTTTTGAGTGCCTATCTTTGCTCTATTTCAGTGATTATCAGAAATTACCACACAGGATTTTACACAAAAACCATGTGTACTTACTGTGGTCAAAGTTAAATTTTTTTCTTTCACGTTTAATTTAAAAAAATTAATTGTAAAAACTACATAAAATTCATGTAGTCATTTTTAATGAATACATTTTGAATCACTCAGTAGTGTTAGGTATAATCACATTATCATATGACAAATGTCAGAACTTTTCATCTTACAAATCTGAAACTCTGTACCCATTAAACAACTCCAGACTTTCTCCTCTGTCCAAGCCCTGGCAACCAAATCAAAGGTAGTTTTGAGTGTAAAGCAATTTTTTTTAGCATTTTTTGCCTGGATAAAATTTGATTGTCTTTTCTGTGAGGTAGCTATTTTTCTCCCTTCATAGATGAGAAAGCTGTTTTTTTGGCTCCACAGCTTGGCTTCTTTCATATGGAACAGTGAGATGCCTGGGCCCTGGTTCTGAAGCTCTGGTTCTCATCAGACCTTTCCATCTCAAGTATTATTATTGTAGTACTTCAAGAAAAGAGCTCCAGGAGTTTCAGAGTTGGAAGGGAGCAATGTATCTTCATCTCTCTGTCCCCAGCAGTTCTAAATAGAGATTATAAGTTGGGTGTCCGCCTTTTATCCAGCTCAGGCTGAAAGAGAGATGACTTGCCTTTCAGGTAGATGCCACATGATAGCTGATTGTGTAACAGGCAGAGCTTGGGGTCTGAAGGGCTAATGAGGAAGGTTCTGAATTTGGGGGTGGAGAGGCAAAACTCTTCAGGTGACTGATATAGCAACTCTTCTGGCTTAGGATTGGGCGAAGGGGTGACAGGGCAGCTCAAGTTGTGCAGGAAGCCAAGCCTCACCTCCTGTCTCCTGGTTTCTCTCACCCCAGACCTGGAGGCAGAAGCCAGCCTCCCAGAAAAGAAAGAAAATACCCTGTCTCGGGACCTCATTGACTATGTTCGATACATGGTAGAGAACCACGGGGAGGATTATAAGGTGAGTGGCTCAGGTCCGACAGGAAGAACCGCTTGGGCTCCTAGGGAAGGCAGCCTGGATCATTTGGGGTCTGATCTGCTCGCCTAGTGTGTCTCCTGAGACTTAGGGGAAACAAAGGGAGAAAAAGACTTGGAAATGGATTCTGTTGTCAGATGCTCATAGCTAGGATGGGCCAGGTAGCCTGTGGGTCATATCCCAGAGAGAGAGGTGGTTTTGCTTGCATGATGTTTTCAAAGAACCTGAACTAGTTGCCATTGTAATTATGAGAGATTTCCAAATAGAAGTCCATATTTTTTACTTCTTTTTAAAAAGAGAGATCTGGCTACACTGGACCCCCATACCCAGATGGGCTCAGTTGGCTATGAATGAAGTGGGAGCTGCACAGTTGGTCCCATCTCCTCCCTCGACTGAGGCATTTGCTTCTATTTCCTCATATACACCATGGTTTTTGAGGTGAGGGACTTGCCCGACTCAGGCAGAGCTGGGTTTTGAACCTTTGTCTACTCAGCCCTCTTCAAATGGCCCTTCTTCCTTCTTAGGCTATGGCACGGGATGAGAAGAATTACTATCAAGATACCCCCAAACAGATTCGGAATAAGATCAACGTCTATAAACGTTTTTACCCAGCAGAGTGGCAAACCTTCGTGGATTCTTTGCAGAAGAATAAGATGGAGGTGGAGTAACTGGTTTATGCCTGCCCCAGGCTGAGGCCGCCTCTTGGACTTGTGAAGCTGGAGCCAGGGTTTAAGGCAGGGAAGAGTGTGTGTGGCTATAGATGGAACCAAAAGATACACACACACACACACACACACACACACACACACACACACTCACTCTCTTCCCTCTCTGGGGAATGAGCTGACTCCCACAGGCTCCAATTGATATCCTGGGGGCTCTGGGAAAAGCCAGAAGCTTCTGTTTCAGGGTGGGTGGTTTGTTTTGAATACAGTCTGTACATAATAAAACAAGGCTATTTTACTTCTCAGGTGGTTTTGTATTTGCCCCTCCAGCCAAGCCTTGGGGCTGCCCCATAATAGACCCTGGACCAGGGCAGGGAGTCCAGCCAGCCCTTGACTGTACTGCATTCACATGCCTTCCTAAGCACAGCCTCCTTCTCTATTGTTCTGCTTCCACTGCTCTGCCTTGGTTTCCTGCATAGGGTCAAACCTTCCATGGAAGCCTGCCGAGAATCCTGGGTTGCCTGGAAGGACCTGCCTTGCCAAGTGCTACCTTACCTGAGGCCAGCTGGGCCTTCATTGCCAGAGGGTGAGGAGCTATGTAGCCTCTCCCAGTCTGCCTTTATCCTTTCACTCATTTTCATGTGGCTTATGTTGGCTGTGTCCTGAAAGGAGCCTCAGGCTCCAGACCTGCTTTCTGAGACCATATAGTAGACTGTTGAATACCCACTAGGCTATACTGGTGGCCATACTCTGCAGCAGGCCCCCCAGCTTGGGTGTTATGTGGAGGATCGATCATAGGGTGTGGAGTGGGCCCTGGGCATTCTCAAGTCTTAATCCTGTGTCCTCAAGAGACTATAAAACTTTGTTTCTATGGTTTGTTCTAGAAGTACCTAAAATCTGTTTCTCCTCATTGCCTTTGAAAGGATTGTTTTTATATAGATGATTTCATGGAAAATCCTATAATGTGTATGGTTTTAATGTCATCTAACAGGTAAGGAAATTGAAGCTTGAGAGCCATCAATGTGGGGTTTGAAGGCTAGTCTCCCTAGCAGCTAACCCTGGGGTTTTACTTGTCATCCTCTCCTTTGGCCCCTGAAGACAGCCTGTCAACTGACACCAAGACAGGCTCGAAACAGGAAGGGCTGGGAGAGTTCCGGAAACCAGTGTAAGCACTGAGCACAGGCTTGGGATCTAGCTGCAAGGCTCCCGGGCCTGTCCTAGGTGGCCTTGATGCTTTTGTCTTTTGCTGCCTCCCAAATTCAGGCCTTTGACTAGGCTGTCCCCTGCACCTTCAAGCCTTCCATACTACTCTCCCCTAACCCCTGGCCATTGTCCCTACCGCCCCCGAATTCCTGCAGCAGTACCTCTCTCAGTCATAACTGCCTCTTCATCAGCTTGACACCCCTTGTTAAGACGGTTTGAGTGTAGGGGCCTTGCCTGGGACTAGAGCTGGGCCTAACACAGGTGCCAGGGGAGTGCTCGTGAACAGCTGACATGTGCCCTCATTCTGATAGCTGGCGAGCAGATGCTTGGGAGAAAGGTTTGGATATCTCCCCCCCTCCCAAGCTACTGGTTAGGCCAAACCCACTGTTCCATACTACCCCATCCTGTGTGGACTGAAGGGCCACGTGACTGGGAGCTGCTGTCTGGCTTTGTGTGTCATGGGTGTTCTGACAGCGCTCCCTGAGACTGTAAGCACCCAGCACACGTGCTTCAAAATCAGTTGAAACCACATCAGTTTTTGGCATTTATTGTCTACCTCAAATAGCCACTGACACTTTTACGCAGCTGGTTCCATGGTAACCCTGAGGCCTAGGTTCACAGGGCACAGGCTGAGAAGCAGGCCCCCTTTCTTCCACATCTTTAATGGAATCCTCTCCTTGGCCCTGAACGGGCCCATCTAATGAAGGCAGCAGATGATGAAGGGTTGGAGATCACCTTTTCCAGTGACTAGAAAGGGCTTTGAGAATGTATGAGCAGACAGCCAAACAGGCTGACCACTCGGTCTGAGGTCTGAGGTCTGAGGCAGCTATACAACACCACAGAAGTTAGCAGCTGGTTCAAAATGTTGGCAGTTGCTACTAAATTAGTACAAGAATATGATGTTTTTCAAAGGTAAGTGGAAACATTTTTTGGAGAATCTAGTGTTTCATTAAGCAGAAGGCCAGAGTAGAACTTTTCATCAGCTCCTCTCAGCAAAGGAAGAGGAGGCTGAGATGGACCCACTTCACCTCCTTCCCATCCTTAGAGCTGGACACCACTGTGTTGGCACAAGCCCCCCACTGCGAATTCCTCAGCCCCCTTTGTTCTGGATGTAGTTGGAGCCTAGGAGCTGCTTATCAAGCTGCAATGTTAGAGTCAGGCAGGGGACTCTCACCAGGACTAAAGTCTTGGTATGAGGGTATCTGCTGACAACAGCAGGCAGACATTATGGTCAGATCAGCATAACTGGCTAGACCACCTTGATAGGAAGTTAGGTGTAATCAGGGACCACCCCTATTCACTCCCCCCTAGCTTGTGCCAGACTTATTATGCATCCCCAACCCACATCCCTACCATGCACTTTTCTCCACATAATCGCCCACTTTCCCTGACTCTAACCCCTTTTAATAAAAGTGTGAGACTGGGCTGGGGCGGGGTGGGGGGGTGGTGGTGAGGTGCTGTATCTCCAGAGATGTAGCCCCTCTAGGTCTCTTGCTCTCTCTCACTAGTTGGACTTTTGTGTCATTTTTTCCTTCGTCCAGCACCACTTCCAATGCTGCCCACCCCCACCAACGAGGAGACCTACTACCTGTAGTTCTGGGCACCCGAGATGCGCCCAGGAGGCTTGGGATGGGCAGCCTGTTTAAGGTGGTGCTCCCAGCAGTCTTAAACTTCAAAGCTCTCTTGCCCAGATGGTCTACAT
Organism: Scalopus aquaticus; assembly: GCA_004024925.1. Classification (NCBI taxonomy): domain Eukaryota; kingdom Metazoa; phylum Chordata; class Mammalia; order Eulipotyphla; family Talpidae; genus Scalopus; species Scalopus aquaticus. Next base: position 22,417 of record PVIJ01008753.1, read on the forward strand.
TTCCAAACTCTGGGCCCAGCTAGCTTCTCCTCAAAAGGGATGGCAACATGTCAGAGATGGGAAAACCAGAAGCTGGGGTTTCACTTAACTCTGAGAACAGAAGAATCCAGTACAGGTGCAAGTTCAAGTAGAGGTGGAGGCTTCCCTTTGGCATGAAGAGTGGGCACAATATGGTGAGAGCCTCCTCCTCTCTCACATCCAGAGCCTGCTTCCACATTCACTCCCTCTGACCAAATGAGTAGGAAGCTGGGAAGTCAAGCGCAGGGGGGGAAGCAAGGTTCACCCCGGCCAGTTCAGGGACCTTACTCTGTGATGAAGAGTTCCAGGTCATGGGACTGGTTCCCAAAGGCAGGTGATCAGGCTCCTGAATCAAAGTCCCACTCAGGAGCAACTGGGTAAGAGCAGCACAAGGCAGGCGGCGAGCTGTTCTTACCATTCCACAAGTCCTCACCCCTAAACCCCCTCTGCCCCCCCTTCCCCGTCTTGGCCAGTCTGGTCCTGGCAGAAACCAGAGCAGATGGGCACTGTTTGGCACCCTGCCTGGAGAATGGGCCAGCAGTCCCCACAGGGGAACGCAGCTGTCAGCCACAAACCTGGTGAGGCACCCCACAGGCCAACAGAAGGCCTATGCGCTGGACAAGGTAAGTGTTGGAGGGACAGTGCTCGATCTTCCACACCCTCAGTGGCATGTGTCTCCCTGTGAGGTACTGGGACCCATCAGCTGAGAGTGGTTTTTAAAAGTTGCTCAAGTAGGTAGACAAACTATTCAAGTTTACCTCCCCATTCCTGGGGTCTTTACAATTGTACTATATCATGATCCTTAATAGACCAAAGGCAGATCTTAAATAGAAGAAAAGGGCCTCCCTTGACAATGCTGGTTCAAGCACAGGAGAACAGGGTGGAGTTTGTAGGGCAAAGAAGCCAAATTTCTTGACCTTCCAATGGCAAAATGAAAAGTTGGCAGCAGTTTCAAAGGTTATTCTAAACTCCATGTCATTCCTTAAATATTTTCAATAAAAGCAGAAAAATCACTTCTTAATGCAAAAGTTCATCAGAAGTTCAAAGAACTGGATTCCATTCCGATCTCCCTGCAGCCCAAGAGCTCAGCAGGTTATTCTTCCCACGTCGGTGCTCATTTCTCAAGTCCAGAAGCTTCCCAGCCCACAGCCTCTCGCCACTCCCCTTAGTGTGCTCATAGCCTGGAACTGAAGCACACACAGTCAACGTCAAATGAAAGGAAGGCACAGAATCTCTATTCTCAATTAAAAAGCAAAATGAGTTGAAGATCTTTTCTGTAAAAAGACCATTTGTGCCTGCTCATTATTCAGTGGCCCCTGACACACAAAAGGCTTCTTCTTTCGCCTGCATTAAAGGAAGAGTCAACACAGACAGTCTTTACACTGGCTGATGACCGGAAACAAGAGAGCCGTGGAAGGCGGTCTGGAGAGGATGCCAGAAACTCCATCAAGCTTTGCTTTAGCTGGGGAAACTACGGATCCAGAAGGGCTGAGTGATGGACCCAAGGCCACCCTGGCTGGACTATAATTCCCATTTCTTCGGAGCTGGATTCACATGACTGGAATGTCCTCTCCCAGAGTCGTTTGTTACATAGGGACTCGTGTCCCTTCAACTTCGTGGTGGAGTTTAAGTTCAGGTAGACCAGTGAGAAGTATTACGGTACCAATTACAGCTGGGTGGGGGAAGTCAGCGCTCTGTCTCCACTGACACCCACAGGTTATACCGTCCTTCGTGATTCTGGTTATTTTCCTCAAAGATCCAAATTTCCCATGACGATTACCTGGGGTTTTGATAACAGCACCTAGAAACAGAGCCTAAAACTCTGGTCTGTTCCTTTGATAAATAAATAATTAGAAAGCAGCTCTGAGGCCAACAGCCTGCTCTGGTGAATGATGGTCTTCCCAGAGACATGGCTCCTTCCTTCCCAGACTAATGTAAACATGGGCACTGGCACAGTTAGTGCAACAGCAGCAGTTTGTCTCCAGATTAGAGAGGAAAAAGTCCAGTTTTTTTCTGATGAGGGGTTGAATACCACTTATTCTGTGGGTAAGAGAGGCTGGCCAGCCAGGACGTGGTTTAGGGGGAAGCAGGGAGGTCTTCAGGAAGCTCCTTGCTTCTTCACCTTTGTCCTAGGGCTAGAAAATACATCTCTCCAAGTTAGAAAAGACATGGATACCACCTCCCTTTAGAAGTGATGGCCCTGGGGCCCGAGAGGCAGAGATTGCACAAGGCCCCGAGCTAGTTGGGCAGAGGCGGGGCAGTAGGATGATGTGGACTGGGAGCCCAGAACCCGCCTGTCCCCAGAAGGGACAGTCTGGGACTACTGATATCTGTACTGGTTCCTCACCCACTGGGACCCGCAGGGAGGGGAGAACAGAACCCCTCTAAAGCTCATGGTTCAGGTCAGAGGAGGATGCTATCAAGGACAAAAGCTGGACCCAGTTCCAGCTGGAAAGAAACAGACACCCCCTTCTCCCACCATTGGCCCCATCCACTTACTGCTTCAGCCCGAGGACCACCCACCTCACTAGGAGGGCGTTGGTGCAGTTTTCTGCCTGGCCCAGGCACTGTCTTGAGGGGGTAAAGGAGGGAAGAAAGGAGTGCTGCCCTGGGGCGTCTGCCCCAGGCCATGAAGAAGCAGGAGCAGCGGAACTGGGGTTCCCAAGGCTGGGGTGAGCTGATGGGTGCTGCCTAGGAGAGAAGCTCCAGGAGCAGTCTCCAGATGTGCACGGTGCCGGGGTTTTCAAAGCCGGGTCCTGCAGGGGCGACACTGGCCGCCAGGAGGAAAACCTCTCGCTGGCTGTCGATGGCCTGCAGGCCCAGCTCCTGCTGCAGCTCCACCACACTCATGGCCTCGCTCAGGTCCTGGGGCGGAACAGAAGCCATTTGGAATAGAGCTGACAGCGTTTCCCAAACACCCACCCAGGTCAAAACCACTCTTCTACCGCTCCCCCAGGACAAACACTGGCCTATGTCCCCAGGACTGGCTTCTGGGCCCCATGGTCTCATCTCTGCCTTTCTTTTTGCACCCTGTCACTGGCCGCTGTGGTGAGAAACAGCACTTCCGCTAAGTCAAGCATTGTGACAGGCACTTAGTCGTTTAATTCTCAGAATCTGCACTTAATTGAGGAAACTGGCTCAGGGAGGAAAGTGATTCACCCAAGGACTCAGTTCAGATTCAGGTTGGTTTGATGACCAGGCTCTTGATGATTTTAGGAATCCTAGGTCAATTTCCTAGATGGAAATTTCATCAGTGGAAAGATTTTACAGCAGGGCCACGTCCAGACAAGGGCCTGACTCCCCCAGATTCCTAGACACTGGCTGGGGAGAAAAAGAGACCACCACAGTGCATAGCTGTGATGGTACATTTTTACTTCAACCCTAACCTGAGGTTAAAATGATTCTTCTTGGAACAATGCACTGAATTCTGGGGCTTTAGATGTTGCCTCCTGAAGGTTCACAATCACTCCAAATGATAGTTATTCACTGTCCAAACTGGGTACTTCTGAAATCAAGGTGGGGACTACTACTAGTTACACTGGAACAACAGGCATAAATGGGGCCAGCTGTTCACCCTCTTTATAAAGGGCCAGGTATTTCCTGAGAGACTGCAGGAATCTGAGGCAGCAAGGAAACATGCAGCTCTCAGGGACACAGGCAGAGGCCAGAGGAAACACGGCAGGATTGTGCCCCCTGGTATTAAGACCGGCACCCTAGGTCCGCAAGGATAAAGATACTCTCTGGCACCTGGAGGTGGTATGGTGGAGTGGTGAAGAGTGGGCACTTGGAGGAAGATCTGAGTTCAAATCCTAGCTTTGTCACATGAGCCCAAACTGGGAAAAAGTTTAGGGATAACAGCAAAGCTGACGGTGAGTTTTCTGTAGGACAAAAGGCGGCCATGGCTGTCCGTCCAGTGCTCAGCACTGTGCCTGCACACTGTAAGCACACAGCAAGATCTTTAGTCTGAGATCTTTAGTCTGTTCAACTTCTCATCACTTCCTAGTTACTTCTTACATAAAACCAAAAGATACAAGTTTTGGAATTAGATACCCCAATTCCACTACACTCAAGGTATACAACTGGGGGAGATTACAAAATCCTTCTGAGTTTGTGATTCCCCATCTGTAAAATGGGCGTCGTGTCCCACACCTTGCAGGGTCAATGGACACATAATAGAAAACGTCATTCAAACCACACCTGGTATATACTGTGTACTTAATGACTTTTCTCATTTCACCAGGATGACAGATGGCAGGGAGGCAAAGAGGAAGGCAGAGAGAGGTTAGGGATGAGGAAGGGCATAGTATAGCAGCCAAAGGTTCCTTCATGGGCCTGGGCCTGAATCCCTCTTCGGTGCCCCCTGCCCCTGCCCCAGCATCTATCGATCAAGCCCTATGGGCCTGAGCCTGTCTCCCATGGCCCTCACCTGCTTGTTGGCCACCACGACGACAGGCAGGTCAGGGTCCTTGTCCAGCAGCTTGTGTAGCTCCTGCCGAGCCCAGGGCAGCCGCAGCCGGTCAGCCGAATCCACCATGAACACTAGTACGTCCACTTCATTCACAAACTCCTTCCAGTAGAAGCGCAGGTTCTGGCTGCCACCGACTGAGGAAAGGCCAGGGGCCAGTTCAGAGCCTCCCTGGTCCTGGTTCTCCACATGGAGCCCTAAGCCCTCCCACTTCCAGCTTCCCAAGGCTGTGCCAGCCCACCTGAGGAAAAGGCCACAGGCTCCAGAGCCAATCAGATGTGGTTTTAGCTCTAGCTGATGGCTGCAGGTCCCAGGGCACGCTGCTCCCTTCCAGCATCGGTCCCACTGAACTTACCTACTAGGCTGTAGCAAAACCCAAAGGTACCACATACAATGAAACTTTCATAGGACTGGCATACGGTAGGTGCTCAGTAAGTGGTACTCTCCAGTTCTCCCTCCTAGGCCTTGCCTCCTGCCAAGTCCTAGCTCCCTCTGGGTCAGTGGTGGCTGTGGTCAGGACGCCCTACTCTGACTGCACAGACAGTCTTCATTTAGTTTCCCTCGTTCAACTGGGTCACCCCACTCTCTTCCCATGGAAGCGCCATACTCTCTTACACCACATGCCTGCTTATACAGTGCCCCCAACCTGGGCTGCCGTCCTGTTCTTCTCTGTCCTTGTGTACAGTCCCCATCGGCCACCCAGCATCCTGGTGTTTCTGGTTATACTTCTGACATTTGTGGGCTCTAAGGTCTTTGAGAGCTAGAGCCATTTACCTCTGGATCCCTCCAAAGCCCTCAGCACAATGCCTGGCACATAGCAGGCACTCAACAGTCATTTACTGAGTGCTTACTAGGTGCCAAGCGCTGATCTGGGTGCTGGGGATACAGAGGTGAGCAAGGCGGGCAGGAGCTCTGCCCTCAAGGAGCTCCCTCCGTCACCAGGACAGACACAGCAAATTTCAGAAAGGACGCAAATAAAACAGAAAATAAGTGAAAGCAATGGGGGGAGGGGCATGAAGCTGAGTATGGGGTGACAAGGACCTACCACGGGAGGGGCAGAGAAAAGGATTACTGACAGAGGGAAGAGTTTGAGAAACAGAAGGTGGTCAGGGTGGCTGAGGTGCCCCAGAGGGGGAGAGAGAGAAGCTTGACTGGCAAGGCTGGCCAATGCTGGACCACACAGGGCCTTTAAGGCCACAATGAGGCTACGGGGAGCCCCTTAGGGGTTGGAAGCAAGGGTGACCTGATCTGATACAGGGTTTCTGAGCAATACCTCTGGCTGACACTGGGCACAGAAGTGGACGCACGGAGAGCAGTGAGGAGAGTGTTGTACTGAGATGACAGTGGCTTAGACATTGTAGGCAGTGAAGTGGGGAGACGTGGACAGATGTGAAATCTACCGGAGGCTGAAGATGACAGGACTAGCTAATAAAATGGATACTGGAGGTGGCAGGAAGGGAAGGGTCATCAACCATCTATAAAGGGCCTTGGCTGGGCTCAGCTAGGTATTGTAGAAGACCACAGCAAAGCGAGAGTTGTTGGAGGAAAGCCCGAAGACTTGACTGGGCGATCTGGGTTTGAATTTACGCTGAGTGATCCTATTGGGCCTGGATTGTTACTGGCCAGGCACCAGTAAACTGGAAAACAACACCCCTTCTCCTAGGGTTGGGGAAGACAGAGAGTACTCCAGTGCCCCTGGCACAAGAGAGGGAACCTGGGAAAGCTTGTTGAAACGACTGAATCCCAGACTAATGACTGTTTGCCACAATCAGGAAAGACAGATGTAGCCAGAACAGGTCAGCAAGCAAGGGCCTGAGACCAGAAGAACTGAGCCCACTCAGGCAACAGCTAGATCCTTCGTCTGACCCCACCCTCGGCTCTAAAGCAAACCCACTGTCTTCATGGTCCAAGTCCTTTGGCCGGTAGAAAGCACACCTTCCTGGAGAGCCTGTGACTGGGCACAGGTGGTTAGGTACTGCTGCCCTCTCAATATCCTCTCCACCAGCCTCTTCCCAGATCCTGAGAAGCTTAGGGCTGAGGGCAGGGGGCTGCTCTCAGATACCGGCTCTGGCCGGGCGCCAGTCAGGGACATAGCCTGTATGTGCCAAATACTGCAAATGCCCACAGAAGCCCATAATATAGCCAGGGGAGGTGGCGGCGGTTGTGGGGGGCAGTGGCAGAGAAAGCCTCACAGGGATATCATGTTTGACCTAAATCTTGAAGGATGAATGTCAATTTGTAAGAGAAGGGCTCCAGAGATGGAGGAAACAGCGTGGCAAAGGGCAGATGAAAATGGCAAATACCTTTCATAAAAAAGTAATATAGTATGGGGCTTAACAGAGACTAGAGACGGACTTTATTAGCAGACTGGCATGTTACATGAACTTGGATAAATTATTTAACTTGCTACGCCTCTGTTTTCTCATGTATATAGTGAAGATAATAACTCTTTCTGGTATTAAGGAATCGTTGGGAAAATTTTATTAAGTAATGCCTGGCAAGTGCTTGTCATGCTGTTAGCATGTGGGTGGTAGGCACATTGGCTACTGTAGGGATGAGGGACAGGTGACCAAACTGGAGATGCCTGATCGTGATGGGCCCTGTGTATCAGAAGAGAGGGACTGGCCTGTATCCTGTGCCTCGGGAAGCATGGGAAGCATTTCATAACAGGCAAGTCTGGTTCAAGTAAGCATTCTGGCGCCAGCCCTAGGAAATGAGTCGGGGTTTGGGTCCAACTGCGGTGATTCAGAGGTGGGAGTGTGTGTGTGTGTGTTTTTTAGGTGGGGGGTAGGGGGCGGTCTGCTCACTCTCTAGCAGGTCCACCTCGAAGTCCTTGGTGGGGAGCCGCACGGAGTTGAAGCCCCAGGTGGGAATGTGGCCTTCCAGCGGCGGCTTCCCGGACAGCACTCTCAGGAACGTGCTCTTCCCTGAACCATCCAGCCCCAGCACCAGCACCTCGCGCTGCTCCAGCTCCTCCAACGCCGGCTCCTCGTCGTCCTCGTCCTGGGGCTGCGGGGCACAGTCAGGCTGTGGCCCACATCCTCCCGGCCCAAAGGCACCAGCCCCGCCCTCCACCCGTCAAGGGCTACGCAGTCACGGGCTGGGGCAGTAGGATGAGCGCTGCCTTTGGCGTTTTGAATCCCAAACACCGCTCTTCTAGTTTTCCCAGAGTGAGCGCAGGCAAATCCTTTCCCTCGCTGGGCCTGGGACTCCTGAAACTGGCATTCCCCCTAGTTCCAGGACCGCACAGACCACCCCGCCACGCGCTGCCTGGCTGCGGACAATCTCGGGCGGGGGGGTGGGGTGAGGGGGACTTCGCGACCTCTCCCGGCGTCCCCCGGGCCGCGCCACCGCGCGCACTGCGCAGGCGCCCGATGGGCGCAGGTTGGACCAGGGCGGGCTCGGCAGCAGTGCTGGGCCGCGCCCCACCGATTCCCTGCCTGGCAGGGGAGCCCGAGTACCGCGGCGACGCAGGGCGGCGCCACCCACCTTCCCAAACGTCCACCGGTCCCTCGGTTCCCCGACTTATCACTGCCCCGCCGCACGCCCACCCGCGCGGCTAAGTCTCCCGATCCAGGCGCTCGCGCAGAGGCGCAGGTCCCGGCTCGGCACTCACCTCCCACTCATCCCACTCGGGGAGGCGGGCAGGCTCCACGCCCCACCAGGCCTCGCCCCGGTCCCAGCGCCGCTCCCGTCCGCGGCCGAAGTAGGCCTTCCAGAGGATGAAGAGCACCGAGCCGAGCACGGCTGCGGCTCCGCCCAGCGCCAGCACCAAGGGCCCCAGCGGCCGCGGCGCCATCGGGCCGGGCGACGAACGTGGATGCGAATGCACTGGCCGAGCCGACCGGCCTGCCCGCCGAAGATGGCCCCGCTGCGACTGCCGCGGCCGCGCCCACCCACCCCTAGCCCCACACTACAAGCCCCACAATGCACCACCGCTGTCGCGACAGGCCGCCCGCTCCCCGGCGGCAGAATTTGGGGCGTCGGCCGGAGCTTGGGGATCGCCCGCTCCCTCTGCAAGTTATGGCTTGGAGCGAAAGACTGCGCCTGGGCTGGACGGTAATCGGCGATCTTGGCATCCACCAAGCTCCTGTGTGCCAAGACTGTTTTCGGTTACCCCTCAAAACAGTGCTGCATAGAGAGGAAAGCGGGCCCAGGAATTAAGTTACCTGCCCAAGGTCGCTCAGTAATGCACTGGTGCAGTCTGCCTTCAAACCCAAGCGACTTGTCTTCTGGGCATCCCTCAACACCTTGGGAAGAAAACTGACACCAGATGGCACTGCCTTGGGGTAGCAAGTTATGGAATGCAAAGGTCAGACTGGAACCCGGTTCTCTGATAGTACCCTCGAGCCTCCCTTGGCAACTTCCTGAATTCTGCTCTTCTGGGGTCTTGCGCACACTGATGAAGCAGGGGTGTTTAGAACTGACCATCTTGTACCATGTGACCCCTAGTGACACCAAGGATTCCCGGTGGAAGGAGGAGTAGGACAAACAGCCCGAGGTACTTCAGAGGTGGACCCCATGAGGGGCTGTTGGATGTTTTTATTGTAAGCCACCCAAACCATCTTGTAGACTAACTTAGAAATAAATAAAATTGCACCTCCTAACCTATTCTTAGTGGCTATTTCCTTTTTTTAAAAAAAATATTTATTTATTTATGCATACAAGCTGGGGTACAGGCCAGAGGTGTGGGGCGGCGAGAGGGTTCACCAGAGACAGAGTGGGGAGCCGAATGGCAGATTGACAGAAATACACTGCTGAGGGGAGCTGTGGGCGAGACAGGAGAGGTCTGCTGCGCCATGTGGGAATCTACCCCACCGGGAGTGGAACTCGTGTCACCGCTGCCGACAGCTCCACAGTGGCAGCACCTAACCACTGCACCACCAGGGACGCTTTAGTGGGCTATTTCCTAGCAACCCACACATGTGCTTACATCTCTCAGAATGCAGTTCTCCCCCTCTCTCCTTTTTACTTCAGCCCCATTTCTGCATACTGTACAATTTCTGTTTCTCTGTGCCCACCTGGGGAATCTGTTCCACTTGCATCTCTAACAACCCTTTTGTTACATCAGATGGTAACATTTGATATGCTTCACCTCCTGGTATGCTTCACACTCCTGTTAAATGCTGGGCTGTAGCCAATGTCACACTTCTTGGGCTGCCATAACAAAATACTGTAGACTGGGTGAAAAACAAGAGGAACTTATTTCTCACAGTTCCGAAGGCTAAGAAGTCCAAAATCAGGTGCTAGCTGACTCAGTGTCCCTGTAAGTGCCTTCTTTGCAGACAGACACCTTGTTGTGGCCTCACATGGTGGAGAGACAGCGAGAGACCTCTGGTTTCTTTTCCTCCAATAAGGACACTAATCCTATGATAGGGCCCCACCCTTATTCCCTGGTCTAAATCTAATAACCTCCTCAAAGACCCCCATTTCTCAATTCATTAGGAGTTAGGGCTTCAACATATGAATGTTGGAGGTGCCCAAACTTGTAGTCCATAACAGCAGGTTAAGAAATAACACTTTCTCTTCCAAAGTTTGAAATTGGGAAGACTAAGGAGACTGCTAAATGAAGAGAAAAATATCTTTGTTGTCAATAAATGCTGAATTTGAAGAAAGTGGCTCACATGTCGGCCAAATGGTCAAATGTCAGTGGACCATGCAACTGTGTGGGTCCGCTGATATTCAGATTTGCATGTAAACAGATAATACACAATTATAGTATTGCTAAGTACAGTACTATAAATGTATTTTCTCTTATGATGTCCCTAATAAATTCATTTTTAAGACTACTGTGTATAATACATGTAACATATAAACTATATTAGTTGATTGTTTATGTTATTGGTAAGTCTTTTGATCAACAGCAGACTGTTTATTAGTAATAAAGTTCTAGGGAACCAAAAACTGAGCAGGGGGTTGGAGCCCCTAACCCCCAGCTGTATTTTCCCCTGAAACATACGGACTACCCACCAGATTTGTGACCGAACAAATCAAGCAAAGGCAAGAGTGGTATTAAGAATATTAATGGTGAGTATGTCACTGCCACCAATCAGAAGGGATAGGTACTAGATGATGAGAGCACTCACCTGCCCATCCACACTCACTAGCCCATCCCCATCCTGCCCTGGCGCCAGAGGCCTCAGAGATAAGCTAAACTAAACATAAGCTAACAGCAATTAAGAATTACAATAGCAACCCCTGCCCTGGGCAGTAAATCCCAGAACATCCCTTCTGCAGTCGAGACCTCACCTGCTCCCCCCCCCCCTCCCCGCCTTTTCCCCCAGCAGCAGCCTTATCCTATAAAAACCATTTCCCAAGCTCCTGGCACTACTCTCTTCAACCTGCAGAGGGTCATCCCGTCCCTCTTGGACTTTCAATAAAGCCCACTTAAGTCTGATACTCTGTTCTTTCTTTTCAAACATTTTCTAATACTAAAACCAGAACAGAAGCTGCCCAGTGGCACCTGCTGACCTTACAAGGTCAGCCCATCCCTGGTAGGTAGGAAACATCCTGACCCACCCTCTCTGCGGGTGGTCAGGGCCAGGAAAGTGTCCAGAAGCACCTGGGTTGAGCTGTATACTGCATTCTCCCAAACTCCACATTCAAAGAAATCCCTCCTCTGGAAACGAGTGAGAAATGGTTGGGGATAGAGCATAACAGTATGTCTCTTGCCTCATGTTTCAAGACTATCAGTGATAAATTTAATGGGTAACAACTATATTATTTTAGAATAAAATGAAATTAAGTGAAAACATGAAACTTGTTTTAAACGTATGTGTGTGTGTACATGTGTATGTGCTGGGGCAACAGGTAAAAAATATTTCTTACGTGGCATGTAGTGATAAAATGTAGTTTGACAGCAAGAGAAACTGTAAGACAAAAAGACACCTAACTGAATGGGAGAAAATATTTGTGCACCGTAATTTGACAAGGGGCTGATATCAAAGATCTACAAAGAACCCACACAACTCAACAAAAAACTACCCAATCAAAAAATTGGCAGAAGTGCTAAACAGAAAAAACAAACAAACAAACAAAAACAAGAGCTACATAGGCAGTTCTCAAAAGAGGACATGCAGATGGCCAGAAGGCACATGAAAAAATATCCATCATCAAATTGTAGGGAAACTGCAAATCAAACACAGTGAGATACCAACTCCTGTGAGAATGGCCCATGTCAAAAAGATGAAAAACAAGTGCTGGGGGCCTCCCTGGTGGCACAGGGGTTTAAGTCTCAACGCTATCAAGCTATTGCCAGAGTTCAACCCCCATACCCAGCCAGGGAGCTAACCCACATGTCATCGCAGCTGACCTCTTCTGTCTCGCCCACTGCTCCCCTCAGCAGTGTATTTCAGTGGATCGTCCTGTTCTGCTCCCCACTCCGTCTCTGGTGAATCCCTCTCACCCTTGCCATCTCTGGCCTACGCCCCAGCTTGTATGCAAAAATAAATAAAATAAATCTTTAAAAAAAAAACAAAAACAAGTGCTGGTGAAGATGTGGAGAAAAAGGAACCCTCTTACATGGTTGGTGGTAAAGCAGACTGGTCATGCTCCTATAGAAAATTGTATGGAGGTTGACCTGGGAAGTGCCTAAATACTTTTAAACTTGGCCAGGGGACCAGCTCATTCCTTGGATCTCTTTACCGGCAAAACAGAAATATATTCTCACAAAGAGAATAGTTAACACCTGTAAATTTATACAGAACTTTGCAGTAAGAAAAAAAAATAAAGGATTTAATCCTGACATCCATATTTTAGGTCATTTCAAAAGAAAACACCTTAACTCCTTGAAAACTGAAGTTTTCTCAAGGTCTAATTTGTCCTTGCCTTGCATTTCCTGCCTCCTGAGCAGGTGATCATCCTCTTGTGTCTCAGCTGGAGTCTGGTCACCCTGCGTATTGTCTGTGTTCCCTCTACCTTTTTTTTGTTCATTTATTTTTTAAACAAGCTCTGGCCAGTTTTATTAAAGAAAAATTCTGCTGTTTACTTTCGTCCATCTGTGCTGGAGTGCTTCCAATGCTGGCAACGTCACTTGTGTCAACGGCGGCTGCAAGCACACCATAGTATTTTGCACACGCTGTGCCCCATTCACTGTTGCTGCCACTGAGGGATGGACGTAGGTTTTGCCCAACGTGGTGTAGTTTTCCACTTCAGATTTCCTCAAAGCTGGCCGGTTGTTGGTGAGGAGGACCTGTTTTGCTTTGCCTTGTCTCATCGTTTTCAGAGTCTGCTTGGACCCCAGCAGACACTTTCCAGTTTTCATAACAAGTTGGAGACAAGAGTTCATCGACTCCACAACTTTTTCGTCTTCTTTTTGGCCACCACCTTCCTGCTTTAGGTGTGGGACGGCCCGGAACCAAGAGCAGCCGCTAAGATGACCAGGGAGAGAGAAAAGCTCCCCCCACTTTTTCATCTTGTCCTTTGATGTGCTAAGTATATAAGACTAAGGGCCCAAAGTCCAGGCTTAACAAATGCTTGCTGAATTGAATCAATTTCACTTCCCCTCTGGCTTCTTGTCTTTATCTTTCTCTCTCTGACCAGTCCTCCCCAGTCTCCTTTCACCTGCCAATGGTTACCATTACCATAACTAACCAGATGGCAAGGGAACTTTGGGAATAAAATTGGCGGGAGTTAGCCCCCTGTGATACAGAGCAGAGCAGGTGAAGTGTGAGGAATGGAGCCCTTAAACAGGCAAACGGCCAGCACAGCCCACCCCTTCTGTGCTCATTTTTAACTTTTTGCCTCTACTTAGTATGATACAATATCCATCATAAAAAGTCACCCTTTACCTTCTCCTTGCGGGGGGGTGGGGGAAGAAGACAGAGTTCTATCCCTCAACATATCCATCTCTGGGTGATGTCAATTCCTTTTCAATCATACTCCCATCTGGATAGTCTACAATTAAAAATTAAATTATAAAGATACACACTGCCCACCTCCCCTATGCAGTCCAGCTTCCATACTTCAGCAGAGTAGTCTTTGCAAAAGAGAAATTGACAGTGTCATTTTAGCCAAACATCCCTCAGTGATTACCCATAAATACCAGGAGAAATGCTACATGTCTCTGATGATGGAGCAAGAAGGACACCTAGTGTGTATCAGGTTCTGTTCTGGTGTAAAGTGGACTGCTACACAAACATTTGTCTGTCTTCTCCTGAGGATTGTTCTTCTAGTTGAGTTAATCAGCCCAAACCTGCCATAATTTTACATGACACCCTGAATAGTTCAAGGGTAACAACTTGGGTTTGGTTGGACAGAGTCCCTTCCCTGGTATCAAATTTGTTACTCAGAGTCTTGAGATATCTCTATTTATGGTAGATCAAGATATAAAGCTCAACCAACTGTTGGCCGCCATTACCCATCTTTAAAGAAAGCTTGAGATCAGAGAGACTGAGAATGAGCAAGAGATGCAAAGACAAAGTAGAATCTCGGGCCCATTTGCATCCCTGAATATAGTTGTTCCTAAGGTTCAGGGTTTAATTTTATTCAATTCTTTCATAACTGCCTTCCTTTTTCTATTTTTTACTGTTCTCTGGGGAGGGTGTGTGTGGGGGGGTCAGTATCCAATCCAAAAGATGTAACCACAAAACATCAGATGAGGATAGGAGGCCCACTTTACAAGTGGGAGTGGGAGTGGCTTCCCAACCATGGGGGCCAGTGGTTACATCACGTACCACACCATCCAGAGGTAGCGTGCTGTGGACAGCACTGTTTCAACCTTCTGCTCTCCAACTATTTATACTTTCTTCATGTTTTTAGGGAAAATCTCAACCTGATCTCATACTAGCTGATTTGATCTTTGACCATATCCACTCTGCTATATACCTCAGCTTGTGAAGTCTAATAATCTATAATTATACCTATACATTTTTCATATCTGGTTCCATAGTTGGTTCTTTTTTTATGATTTCTTGTCCTCCCTTCACATTTCCAACATACTGTCATTTTAAAAAATACTATTCGAAATATTTATTTTCAGTTCCGGTCCTGTCTAGGTCATGAACTCTGCTGGTCTGGATAAGGTCATCCTCATCCTCTATGTTGTCTTTCTCTTGGAGGGTATGTCTGGAGGAGAGGAGTCAAGCTGTAGTTTGAACTTTTCCTGGTGAGTTGGGAGAAGGAGTCTTTGGTGTACAGCCTACAATTCCTGTTTTCTATTGTCCTGAGCAGACAAATGCATCCCTGGAGAGCCTCCTTGTACCTCTCTCTGTCCATAGACGACTCTTGGTAGAAGCTACCATGCACAGCTGCCATAACTTAGTGCCTAGAAGTGGGAAGAGCAGTGGTGGAAGAGAGGCTGCCTAAGATCCAAGCCAGTTCACTGCCCTTGGTTTATTGTTGACTTTTCCATCCAGAGGCTCTAAACCACCACCATTCATCCCGCCATTGCTTTCTTAGCCTGCATATGGGTGACTATGATAGGCTGCCAAGGTCTTCCCTGGGCAAGGTAGGGAAAGAGAAAGGGCAATACTTATCAGAAAGCTCCAATGGCTCCAAAGGCAGCCCGCTTCTCTTTTTGGAACTCTGTCCTATTCTGTGTGGACTGCCAGCCCCACACCTAGGTCCAGCTCTCTTCCGGTTATCACACGGCTGTTTCTCAGATCTACTAATTTCCCTTTCACTCTCTGATACCCTATAACCTGGAGCTGGCTGGTGTTAGTCTGTCAACTTGTCAGTTTATCTTCATCTCATAAAACAGAAAATAAGCCCAAAGAGAAATGACTTCCCCAGGATAATACAGTGATAATATAGTGAATTCAGCAAAGCTTATGTGACTTTAAAACCATGCTTTTCATCTTCAGGGACTCCTTGTACAGATATTAGAATCTAGGTCCATTAATTTACTCAGACTTTTCTTCTCACAAAGTGAAACTCAAGAGATGGACTCTGAAGTCTCCTACAAACTCAGCTGAAATTTAGGATTTTCAGTTTCATTGTCATAGACAGCTCTTCAGTTGTCCATCGCTTGAATTAATTGACTTTTATTTTTTTTAATTTTAAAATTATCAATATGTCAAACATGTTCAGATACTTACAAGACTTAATAGTTAACTTTGACATATATTTCTTCTTTTTTAATTAAAAAACTACAATTAAAATGCTACTGCTACTTCCAGTGATAACCATTATCCTAAAGTTGATGTGTATCATTCCCAGTGATGTTTTCATACTTTTATTATTTATGTATCAAAACCATTTGTATTTTAACAGTTTACGTAAATGGTACAAACTGCTGTCCTTTTAAAAAATCCAGTATGATGTTTTTGAGATTTACCCATGTTGATATCTAGTTCATTCATTTCTACAGTTGTGTAATATGTTGCATGGATATACCGTGGTTTACATTTTTATTCTTCTGTTGTTGAAACAATTTGGTTGACTGCACATTTTTGCTATTCCAAACAGCAATGCAGTGAAAGTTCTTCGATGCATCTCCTTGAGCACCTTTGTGAGAACTTTTCTACGATACATCCTGAATAGTGGAATGGCTGAATCATCCTGTTTGTGCATCTTCAACTTTACTTAATGTTGCCAAATGCTCTCCAAAACGGTTATCCTAATTTACAACCCAGTCTAGAAACATAGTAAGAATTCTAACAGATACAATTTAAATATTTTCATTCAATACTGATGTGGCTTAAACGAGTTTTCACTCACATGTCAAACAACAATCCAGGAAAGACTAATATAGCTTCCATATTAAGGATTTTTATTTCCTTATACCCTTGACAACATGGTATCATGTTGTCAATAGTATCATCGAACAAGATTTTTTGTTGATCTGATGGAAATCAACTTTTATCTCTGTGTTTTCATTTGCTTTTTTTTCCATTTTGAGTAAAGCCGAATCATTTTCCCTCCTATATTTATTGATCATTCAGTTTTGCTCTTTGGTGAATTAGCTATTTGTATCATTTGCCCATTTATTTAATTAACAATTTGGTTGCACACTAGTTAGTTGCCTGTCTCCTCTGCTCCGTGAGGGCAGAGAGTGGCTGCTCTCTCTGCAGCACCTTGCTCAATTTCCATTCCCTAAACATTCATCAGTTCTGTTGTGTGGGTGCTGGTTGTGTTACAGAATGTCTATCACCATTAAAAGGGGGAAGTTACCTGCTCCCTGTCCTAACTAATGAAAGGTGAAGCTAAATAAGCAAGGATGGAGAGACCGAAGAAGAACTCGAGAAGAACTGGAGGAGGAATATGGAACAGAGATATAAGAAGAAGATGCACTTGCTTCTTGGCTTTGGACTTGTACTAAGGCTTTGGGGGGCATGGAAGGAGACACATGGAGTTGAGACATGTAGAGATACTGGGAAGAATATCCTGAGGCCATTGTTAGTTAGGTTTTTCTCTTACTTGCAACCAAATGCTTCCTTGTAATTCTTTATGACAGAGACAGGGTATGTAAAAGTCTCTCCATGTACTTGTTACTGTAGGCACTCAAAAGATGTTAACTTCTTATTCTAATTTGACCATTTATTCTGCCCACTCTACTGAATCCCAATCCTGGGTGAATCCAACGATCTCCAGGCCTGTGTCCAGATTGTTCTAGAAGACACACTTCTGGCAAGTGAGGCATAAAGAGGCAGACCTGCACAACCATTTACTCCTGGTGGAGTTGAAGTAGGAAGTTCATAAGTTTGCTGCTTGGAAATGAAAGTTGCTAAAGTTGCTAAGTTCACTGCTTGGATACTTCTGCTTGCTGGGGCATAGCACTGCTGGGAAGGTCTCTGTTCTGTACTGCTTGTCCACAATAGTAGCTATGGTTACCTTGACCCCCTTCCTAAACAATAAAGTTTATGATGGATGGGGCAGGTAAGTTTCCTTATGCAAACTGTATAAAAAGCTGCCATTCCTGTAATTCGGGGCTCAGATTTTTGGGAGTTATCCCACTGGGCCCGCCAGTGTGACAGTTAAATCTCTCTCTCTCTCCACTTCTCTGAGTGCCGCCTGATTTCTCTGGGAAAGTTGCTGTAACAGAGTAACCCACCTCAGCTGGGACCTTGCACTATCTTTGCCCCTCCTTCCCTCAGGTCCCCATTCTCTGCTCACAGGCAGAAGAGATAAACTCATCTCCTACTTCATAGAAGAAAAAAGCCATTAAGGAGGGCTTGCTAATCTCCTGCTACCAAATCCCCTGAAACCTTCTGCTCTCAAAGCCCACTCCTCCACCTGTGACATGCTCTGGAGCTATCACTGGCATTTTTTTAGATCGCCTTGGGCCTACTCTCTTTAGAAAACTCCAGCACACACCATGTCAAACTCCTCATGATAAATAAACAGTGGACCTTTAACAACACGAGTTCAAGCTGCGTGGGCCCACACTATGTGCCTTTTTCCTCTAGTAAGTACAGTTGGCCCTCTACCCATGATTCATCACTCAACCAGTGGGGAAGTGTGCTGGGTGAATCCATAGATGCAGAATGCACAGATATGGAGGGCCCCCATAAGGCACCTGAGCATTTCTGGATTTTGGTGTGGGGAGTTCTTAAATGAGTCCCTGAGGACACCCAGGGACAACTCTAGTTTAGTTTTTTTGGGAGTCAAAAGTTATATGGGAATTTTTCAGTGCCAGGGCGCGGGCAGTCAGTGGTCTCCTAAAGCCCATTGTTCAAGAGTCAATTGTATATTTTTGTTGTACAATTTTTTTAAAGGATTTATTTATTTATGCATACAAGCTGGGGTACAGGCCAGAGGCGTGGGGCAGCGAGAGGGTTCACCAGAGACAGAGTGGGGAGCAGTACAGGCAGATGGACGGAAATACATTGCTGAGGGGAGAAAGTGGGGGAGGCAGGAGAGGTCTGCTCCACCATGTGGGAATCTCCCCTGCCAGCCATTGAACTTGCGTCGCCGCTGCCGACAACTCCACATTGCAGCGCTTAACCTCTGCTCCACCAGGGAGGTCCTTGCTGTACAATTTTAACTACTTAATAATATTTGTTTTAAAAGTTACTTAGCTACAGGTAACTTGTCTAATTTGTGATTGGCTATGGTTTGTTTTTATGGAGACTATGGTGTTCACTTGAGATTTATTTCAAGATGAGAAAAATCTAGCTCTCAAATTGTTTTTTGAATTTTTTGAATGATAAATATCATCATAAAAGAAGTTGACATAATGAATAGGGGAAGGACAAAACTCTACACCTTGGCCTATAAAGCCCTACCCCACTGGGCTCTGCCAACCTCACCCTCAGTTTATTGCTCCCCACCCTCCAACCCTACTCTCTCTCAGTCTCTCAGCTACAAGCTTTCCCTCTTCTGCCTTTGGGCCTTTGCTCTTGCCATAGTGGCCCACATGCTGGTTGCCTTCCATCTGCTCCTTTGCCATGTTTCTTGGCAGCCTCCCCTGATGTTCTTTTTCCTTTGTACCAGGTACTATCCTTTACGACATGAGACATCTATTCACAAACATCTATTCATTGTCTCCTCATTAGTCTGTTAGGGCTGCTTAAAGAACACAATTATATATTCTCACAGTTTTAAGGCTAGAAGTCCAAGAACAAGGTGCTAACAGGTTTGGTTTCTTTTAGTTCATAGGTGCTGCCTTTTCTCTGAGTCCTCACATGGCCTTCCCTCTGTGCTTTTGCGACTCTGGGGGTGCTTCTTTTTCTAAGAACATCTGTCAGATTGGATTAGGACCCTACCCCAGTGATCTTATTTTAAATTAAACAGCTCGTCTCCCACAGGTCAAAAGTACAAAGAGATGCCATCTCATACTCATGAGAAGGGTACATATTAAAAAGACCCCCAGGAGCCTCCTGGTAGGCAAGTGGTTGAGTCTCAGTACTATGAAGCTATTGCTAGCTACTGCAGCACTGAGTTCGATTCCTGCCAGGGAGCTAGTCCACATGGCATCTGAAGAACATGAAACCATCAACTCAAAAAATTCCATGTTGTACAATGTTTATTACAGTACAATTCAGTCATAAGGAAAGATGAAATGTTTCCAGGTACAGCAAATGGAAGGAGTTCAAGGGAATTGTGTGGAGCAAAGCAAATCAAAGTGAAATGACAAATAGTGGATGTTTATATAACGAACTGTTTGACAAAGCAGAATACTTCTAAAAATACTCAACGAACACTAATAAATGAAGCAAAGGTTCTGAGGTTAAGAGAGAGGGAGGAGGGTGAAAGGGCTAAAGGGGCATAAGGGGTGGTGGTGGGGAATAAACCATCTTGTCTACAAATACTGTTACAATATGGGGTACTGGGGGTTAGGACTTGTCACATATGAATTTTGGGAGGACACATTTCAGCCCTAAACAGTTAGAGATTGTGTTTTTTCCTCAGTAAATCCCACACAAGTACAGTGCTTGACATAAAGTAAGATACAAGAACACATTTTCTATCTCAACTACCCCAGACTAGTTGCGCAACAGTGGCCTGGTTCCTTCAGTTCTCTGCACCTTAGTTGTGCCATCTGTATTGTCAGGATGGAGAAGCATGTCTGTAAGGACATTCTCAGTTTCTTCAGTGAAATCTTTCCCCCTTGCCACTAGAGGGAGGTGTTATATCTAGCTTTTTCTTTCCTGGGCATGTGCCTTCAACTCTCTTGCTAGAGAAGTTACAGTAGAAGCTGAGTGACAACAAGGGCAATCAGCAGCCAAACTATCAGCGGAGCACTCAGTTCTGGGGTTGAATTTCAGCTCTGCCACTTCCTGGCTGAGGTTCCTTTGCCATGGTCCCCCTGTTAGTTTTCTCTGCTGCCCAGTGACTAATGGAAAGGACAATTCCTGAGCAGGACTAGGTGGAACATCTTATCTATGGTGATATAGGAGGAAAGGTTCCAGATAGAGTGACCAGTATAGAGAAATGCAAATCAGCACTTGCTACTATCCCAGTGACTAAGCTCCTGATTGCTGATGGGTCATGAGGACATTGGCAGGTATGTTGAGGGAGTGAATCTTTCTGAGAACAGAGAGGGCAAATGTCCAGAGGAAGGCAGGTGAGCAGAATTCAGTACCACTTCCTGTCCCCTCCCCTATGAAGTGGAAATGCAGGATGATTTGGGTGTCCAAGGTGGATGTAAGAGAGATCTTGGTTAAGTTCAATTTTTGTAGTTCCAAGTTTATTAAAGTTTAAAATGTCCAAGGAGGTGAATGAAGATAATTCAGAATCAAATGCATTTAGAAAATTAGTTTCCTTAAGTATATGTTGTACATACTTAAAAAGGCAACCAAATTCCTTGTTCAGCCATACACACGGATCCTAGACTGTTGTCTGTTCCCAAGCAAGAACCATACAGTCTGCCCTCAAAAACCAACTTCCTAATGGTGCTACCATCCTTGAGGAAGTAAAGTGGTTGTGCACAGGATTTGAAACAGGCTTGCTAAAGAGCCAGAATCAGGGTTAGGAAAAAAGCACAGAAAAGAGGGTGGAAGGGAACCACTAATGCCAAAAGCAATCCACTCAGGGAGCTGTGAAAAATGGTCTAAGCTCAAACAGTTCAGAAGGGGTCCTTCTTGATCTCATGGATTCAGTTGTTACAACCAGAATCCTCTTTGGCTATGAAACCAAATAATTTAAAAAGTAGTTTACTGGCAAAGAAGACTTTTGAGGGAGTTCAGACTTTAGAAGAAATAGCTCCCTAAAAACCAAAAACCAAGAAAACCTCACAACACTTACATAAAAGGGAAGACCTCATAAGATTGTGAAGGTTGAAAAGTTACAGTCAGTTATTTGTGGAAAACAGCACTTTTCTCACATGGCTACTATCAGCCAAAATCATGTCATGGTTTTAGATATAGGTACTGAGAAAGGGATAAAGTCGTTTTGGCCAGAGAGTCAGTAATTTCCAGGAAATTATATTTTCTGTTTACATTTCCTTGGGGCTAAGAACAAAGCAAAGTGATCCTGTCTTACTATGATTGTTTAAGGGTACAAAGTTTCCTTCTGGCTGGGATGGAAGAGGACAAGGTGTTAGATTTGCAGGAACAAAGGGTAAAAAAATTGTGGTATATTTTAAAAGTTCCAAATTAACAAAGTAACATTTTTTTTTAGTCAATGGTATTTATTATTTTACAACTTAAGTTTTAAAAGCAGTCCTGCTGTTTGTCTTATTAAGATTTACACCACGACAAATTAGACGGCCTTTAAATGTTTTCTTACATGTAAACTATTAGGATTTTTAAAATAACGAAGTAACACTTCTAACACGCACACACAATCACATTGTGATGGAATTGTGCTACTCATAAGCTAATGATAGCATTTATAAAATACTTAAAAACAAATATCACACTGAAGCGGGTGGTCTGGTAGGTAATGACAATCAATTTAAAGTTGCAGGAGAAAAGCCTCTGCCCTACCAGTGGCTCTGTCAGACGTCAACTACCGAAATCTAAATGAAGTGTACACCCAGCCTCCATAGCCTGTCCCGTCGGAATTGAGCGTTGATGGCAAGATTTACACATGCTGCAGAAACATGGGTAGAAACACAACAAAAGAAAAGAAAACAAAAAACACCTTTTATTTTCTCAACTTGATTGCTTTGCCAATATTCGTAAACCCTTTAGGCAGATAAGGTCCTAGGGCCGTTTAGATGGCGGACTACAACTCCCAGCATGTCTCGAGCACCAACAGCCCCGCCCCCCCGCCCCGGCCAAGTATCGCGTGACGTGAGCCGGCTAGAAGGCTTTATCAGGGAGGCTGCCGGCGGGTCTGGCAGCCAGTGTTCCTGGCCAGTGTTTGGGACTTGTAGTGCCGCCTCGGGCACAGCGTCGCTCTAACCATGGCTTGGGTCCCGACTGCACCACAGCGTCACGGGAGACGTGGGTCCTTGGAACCTCTTTAGTCCCGGAAACCAGCCGCAGGCACCTCCGCGGCGACGGAAGAACAGGTAACCTGACGGGGAGGGCCCGGCCGGCCCTCCCTGGGGCCGCCCCTAGCCCCTAAGTGGCGTGCTCCTGGCCACTCCACCAAGACCCTAGCCGGCGGCCTCTCCTTCCCTCTCCCCTCTCCCCCTGGCACAGAGTTCGGCCAGACCGACCCTTGCCACTCTCGTTCCGCCTGTGGGGGTCCTCCAGTGGGGCTTCTCTCTGTGTGTTGTCCCTGCTGTGGAGTACCCGGCCTTTCCTTGACCTTATCGTGAGATCAGCCTAGCCGGAGACTCCCACCTCTCCCCTTAAAATTTCTGCTTTGCCCTGCCCTCAGGGAACAACCTTCGCCTTGCATCTGGCCCCGGCGCTGATCTCTTTAGTCTGCCTTAGTCTCGGGGAGGTGTGAGGGTTGGTTCAGACTCGTTTAAAATCCTGGTGGCTTTGTCTTGTATCTTGTGATGGAGATGGTTGAACTCTGCGGGGGAATAGGCGGAGGGGAAAAGGGACCGAAACGGGAAGGGAAAGTAGAAGAGGATCTGGGTCTGAAATGCTCCTTGGACCAGGTGGATGGCAGAACTTTGGTTTCTGCGATACCCTTTAATAAAGAAATAACTCTGTGTCCTCTGAGCTAAGTCAGGGTGGAGAGGCAGCCTGTCAAATTTGAAAGCAAATAACTTGCCTTTCTCAGGGCTTTGATTTCACTACCCTGCAAAATTGGGGGGTGGAGGGAACGACCTGCCTTGCCATGCCTTTTAGCTGTGACCTTGGATAAATCACTTAACTCCTGATTTTTAGTTTGTTTTTCTTTAAATTGGGGGTATTGTCTGATTTGCAGGATTGCTGCAAGGGTTAAAACACAAGGTGAGTTTTGTATAAAACCCTTAAAAACTGTCAGTATTCGCGAATTTGCCTGCTATTACCTAACCCCTTGTGTAGCTCATTCTATTTGGACCCTGTGCCCTAACTTACTTAAAAATGATGTGAGTATACCCTTTTACAGGTTGTTGTGGGGGAATATCTGAAATGTACAGGCAGGCATTTGGCAGATTCTGGAGGGCTGTATCATGCTGGTTGTTTGTTGTTATTAGAACTTCTGGAATGGATGGACTCTTCCTGAGCTGCTTTGCTAATTTACATCAGCTGGACAATGTTCCTCATTAATATCTGTCTGTCGGCATAATCGTCACATCATTTCACTCTGGTAAGGTCACCTTTTCGCCATGTAGTATCTTTGTCATATCACAGGTGTTATGATCAGCCCCTGTTGGCATGTTTGTCACCCATTAGCTTTATATGTGTGTCTCTCCCTTGTAAACAAGCCAGAAAATTCTGTCTGCTTGTCAAAAGAATAGCATTGGAGCTATTCTTGGTGTTTGCTATAAGAAGATGCCCTTTGTTATTTTTATTAGGTGGCAGGGACTCAGCTCCGAATTCTATATAGAAAAAAACACCTGGATTCCAGTCTTTCAATGGCTTCAAGACAACCACAATTGCCTGGTAAAACTTCTTTTTGGTAAAATTGGGTCTTGCCCTTAATATTTTAGGTTAAATAGAAACCACTTTTTCTGAACCGTGTGTTAATGGTTACTGTCTGTCACCAGGAGAGTATTTAGACTTAATAGATTGGCATACTTTAAATATTAGCTTATTAACCACCCAGATAGGGTAGGAACCCAGAACTTAACTTGAGAGAGAAGTATCATTTCACTTAAGGGTATGACACATTTGTCACCTTCTTACAGGTTTCAAGTAAGAATTCTGAATAAGCTTTGTAGTTCTTGTAATTTGTACCGAAATGATTAGACTCACCCTCCGCCCTTTGGGAGGGGTAGGGAATAAGGGCAGTTGCGGTCTGGGCAAAGAGGTACCAGCCTGACTGGAAGGCAGATAAAACTTGGCAGTCGTGACTATGCCCAGGGCAACATTGAGTGAGTCTATGTTGGGTTACTGCAGTCACTGATTCCTCCTAGGAGTGTTGTAGTTGAAAGGACCAGTGATTTTTAATCAAATGTGAATCATTCAATTTTTTATTCTCAATAAAGAGACAATGCCTGTTTCTCAGGATTACTGTGAAGACTATATATAAAATCTGTGAAAATGTGAGTTAAAAATGATGGCTGTATACTTACTGCCTAGAAAATTTTTGGTCTCTATTTGTAGGGTTAGATTTCTTAGTATATGTATTAGGTGACTTTATTATTATTTTCATGGAAGGCTATGAAGATGGCTGTTGGGAAGATGTTTTTGAAATTGTTCCTAAATTTAGTGGATTAGTAGGAGTCCTCCCCCGTCACCTCATGTGGATCCATCCCAAGTCTCTCACATCATCAGTTTGTGTTTTAGTTTGTCATTCATTGTTATTGTGATTACCATGCACTCGCATAACCACCTAGGCAGAAGCTCACTCTGTAGGTCAACGGTCTGTAGTGTGGAGAGCACAGAGTGTCACCTGTGCGGTCACAGGTCGCGTAATAACTGCTGGTCAGTGACGGGCAGCATATGCACCTGTGGTCCTACAAGGCTGTTCCACATAGCGTAGGTGTGTAGGAGGCTACACTATCTAGTTTGTGTAATAACACGCTATAGTGATTGCATAAAGACGAGATCTAACGCACATTTCTCAGAATGTGTCCCTGTCATTAAGTGATACGTGACTGTAGAGTGTAAGCACTGGCGAGAAGATGTGTTCTGGCCCCAGCGCACACTCGCCAGCTTCAGTGTCCTCGTGTTGCTTAGGTCTGCACCTCAGCTTCCTGCTGGAAAAACGGGAAGGATATCTGCTTACAGAGGACTAGGCAAGATGAGGGAGTTAAGTGTCTGGCAAGGAAGGGTACTTAGTCATTATTGTTTGTATGTGTTTATTTTAATTGAAATGACTCACCCATTTAAAGTGAACAGTTTTGTGTTTTTTAGTATATCCACAAGGTTGTGCAGCCATCACCCCCTAATTCTAGAATATATTTATCACCCCCTCGCCTACCTTTTAAAAAACTTTGTACCTTTTAACAGTCATGCCTCTTTCTCCTGCTGAAAACCTCTTATCCCATTTCTATGGATTTATAGTCATTATTAATACCAGTAGTAATAGTGGTAGTTGTGTGGGTTCCCTGGCTGTTTAAATGAATTGTCTTTGCTGACCTGGGACTCATTGCCCTGCAAGTCAATGCCGTGATTGTCTCACTTTTTCAACAGGAAAATGTCCCCCTGAAGGCAGAATCTGGCTGTTAGTTGTGTTGTGAAAGGATTAGCCAACCAAACAAAATGGACTTGGCTCGCTGGTCTGGCAGTACTGAGAGCGCCCTTGAAGTGGGGCACCTGTGTCGCAGTGGGGCTGTTCCTCCGTCAGTGCTAGTGGGCAGGAACGGCAGGATCAGCTGGCAGTGCTTTGTGAAGGTGGTTGTTGGCAATTTCTGCAATGGAAATTGGCTCTGTTCAGGCATCCTTGAACTAGTTTCTGGAATACTTCAAACTAGAGATGATGGTGGGACCACATACTGTTTTAAATCTTTCTTATAATGCTCTTTTTTTCTCTGGTGAGTTAGGGAAGGCAGCGGACTTGCAGTCAGATCTTGGTTGAGTCCAAGTTGGCTACCATCTATATGAATTTGGGCAAATCACTTCCCTCTAGCCTTAGTTTGCTTATCTTTAAAATGGGAACAGGAACTTCCTCTCCTCGGTCTTACATGAATTGAGAGCCCTGGCACTGCCAGGGGGCTGGCTTCTGTAGCATAAAGGACATAAGCTTTGGAATCCTATCAGCTTAGATTTTTTTTTAAAGATTTATTTATTTTTGCATACAAGCTGGGGTGCAGGCCAGAGGTGTGGGGCAATGAGAGGATTCACCAGAGACAGAGTAGGGAGCAGAACAGGCAGAGTGACCGAAATACACTGCTGAAGGGGGCAGCGGGCGAGGCAGGAGAGGTCTGCTGTGCCATGTGGGAATCTCCCTGGCCAGGCATTGAAGTCCTGCTGCAGCCGCCGACAGCTCCACAGTGCTGTTCTTAACCCATTACATCACCAGGGAGGCCCTCAGCATAGATTTTGACTCCAAATTGCGTTTGGAAGTTGGGTGATCTTGCAAGTAAATTTAAATAATTGAACTTGGGTTTTCTAATTCATAAAAATGGATGAGAGCTACTGACTGGGCTAAGTGGAGAGTCCAAAGTGTCAGGCATGCGGAAAGGACTTAGTACCCTTATGTTCCCTTGAATGGATTAGCTATTCCAGAACAAGCTGTTGCTCTGTTCTAGACCAAGAGCTATTAGAACTTTCCTACTTAGAGTTTGAAGGTACTTTTATTTTCAGCTGCTGAATCCCTTCTGACAAGTGTCTCTGTTCTTAGCTCTTGAGCCTAACGGGCCTTTAGGCAAGATGTCCTTGCCCATCGGGATGCACCGCCGGGCATTCAGCTATGATGATGCCCTGGAGGACCCTACACCCATGACTCCTCCTCCATCGGACATGGGCAACATCCCCTGGAAGCCCGTGATTCCAGAGCGCAAGTATCAGGACCTCGCCAAGGTACCTCACCCTGCTGACCACTTCTGGCAAGTCCAGTCCCTTCCTTCTTCCTCAGCTCCAGAAGCCTTCAGTGGCTCCCAGCACACGGAGACTTGGGCAGCCACCAGTGCTCTCTCTAGGTTTTCTGTCTCAGTAGGAGTTGGACAGTCTTTGTTTTTAATTTAAAACTAGAGTGACCTGTCCTCTCTTACTGAGTTCCTTCTGTAGCCTCCTCCCATCCCCCAATTTCCCACAGCATGGAATCCAAACTTCTTTTCTGCCACTCCCCTGCCCCCTGTCTAGTGATCCAACCATATGTGTTACTTAAGATTTCTTGCATAGGGTATTTTATGCTTCTATGACTTTGCTTCACACTGGCCCACTTGCCTGCAGTGTTTATAGTCGCAGCCCGTTCTCCCACCCCCTCCCACTCCATGGCCTGACAGGCAGTTTCCTGTAAGTCTTAGCTCGCTTCTGTGAGCATTTTCCTCCCTCCTCCCATCAGACTGTCCGCTCTCCCTTTGAGCTCTCCACTGTACCATGGGCCTCTGTCATTATCCCATTACTTGATCGCCTTCCATCAGTTTCTGGAGCGCAGGGGCTGTGTTCAATTTTGTACTGGTCTGCAGTAGCTAGCTGGGGACTTGGTGTAAAGTAGATTCCAAAAACATGTTTGTTGAGTGAGTGGGGGGAAAATGGGTTCTTTTTTGAACACAAACTGTGCTTTCCTCGTTTGTCCCTTCTGCTGTAGATGCCTTTTTTCACTGCCACTGCCTCCTTTCTAAGGCCCTTCCTGGTGCTTACACGCATGCACGCACGCACGCACGCACGCACGCACGTGCGCGCGCTTGCGTTTCCTTACACAGTGACTTACCAGTTCTCCCAGCCCTTTGGTACGGTTCTGCTCCATAGGTTCTCACATGCTTGTGCTGGGCATGTTAATGAAGCCTGTGCTTCCTGACTGCAGGGCCTGTGTCACTCACCTCTCCCTCTCTACCAGAAATGCAAGGAAGGTTGTCCTGCCACCGGAATGAACTGGGCCTGCCAGGTTCAGATGAGGCCATTTAACCTGCCATTATAATTTCACTGAACTTTGAGCTGCGGGACAGCTCAGGGCTGACTGAATTTCGTGATAAGTATTTGCTGAGAGACCTGGGTTTGAATCCCCTGAAGGTCCTTGTACTAGCCGTGACCCAGGGCACCAGCTCTTACCCCAACAGTGCGAATACTTTATGTCATGGAGGGGGTGTGGGATTAATTAAGAGAGGGTTAAAAGGCTTGGCACTTATTAATGTGTAGCTGACAGGATGAGCCTGGCTCCCAGCTTAACTTTCATTTGGTGGGGCTTTAGTTGACCCTTCTCACATTCCACCCCATTCAAGTCTCAGAACAAGAAGCGCCTTTCCACTAAAGCACCCACTACAGCTCTGGGGGAAATTCCCTATATCAATTGCCTACTGAAGTCTGACCTAGTCAGTTGTTGAGGAGAAAACATTTTACATAAAAAAAGTACTGGCTATGTGAGGAGAAGAGGCCTCAGCAGCCTCCCTGCTTTGATGCCAGAGCAGGTGATCAAGACTGGTGCTGGCGCTGGGAGGGGCAGCCTCTTCAATTCTAAAGGATCTGCCTGCTTCACGAGATAAAGCCTGGCGCCCCAGTTTCTGTGGTGCCCTGGCTGAAACAGCTGACAGTTTGGAACAGTCGCTCTCCAAGGACACCCGGCTCACCTCATCACATGCCTGCTTTCATTTGTCCCAGCTCTCCCTGCGTTAGGAATCAACCAGCCTCCAAGTGAGGAAGCCAAGGC
This sequence comes from Scalopus aquaticus, assembly GCA_004024925.1. NCBI lineage: Eukaryota > Metazoa > Chordata > Mammalia > Eulipotyphla > Talpidae > Scalopus > Scalopus aquaticus. The sequence goes on from PVIJ01008753.1 coordinate 51,026, forward strand.
TCATGTGTGACTCCAGTAGACACTGCTGAAAAGTATAAATCCTGTTTTGTAACAGGGGTCATTTAAATACCTCCTCCTGCTGCCCTTCTTTCTGGCCATCTTTCTTTCTTCCTCATTCCCTTGGAGAGCAGAGAGCAAAGAATAAGCCCAGTTCCATCCTCCTTGCTAGGGCTGAGCATGGTGGGTGTTTAGAGTCCAGAAAGTAGCAGCTCTCAGCCCTCTTACCTTAAGGATTGGGAGCTATGTAGATTTTTTTTTTTTTTTTGTAAAGACCATTTAAGACCATTACGTGAAGGTTTAGTCCTCAAAATGTGGTCTTGGGATTGGCAGCATCAGCATAACCTGGAAATTTATTAGAAACAAGTTTTTTAGTCTCACCCTGGGGCTACCAAATCACTCCAGGGTAGGACCTGGCAGTCTATTTAACCCCTTCCAGGGGTCCTGATGCTCAGAGAGTTTGAGAACTGCATGGCAAACACCTCTGTCCTGGTGCGCGGTCAGTGCTCACGTAGCAGGAAGTGTTTCTTCTGTGTCCCTTGGGGCACAGTGTAGTTATGGGGTGTTGGACAGAGACTGGGAAGGGAGTAGATCCGGAGCTCTAAGTTCTGGTTCTGGCTTTGCTACTTTTGTAAAGCTTATTCGTATAACGTCTTTATGGGTAGTACTGTTTAATCAGGTGGAGACGACCCCTTCTCATATATGAGGTTAAAGGTATTTCAGTAACTTCTCAGAGGAGTAAGTTTAGGTGCGTGACTCCCTTGCCCTGCTCAAGTGCCTCCTTCCCTTTCTTGAACAGGTGGAGGAAGGAGAGGCCAGCATCTCCTCCCCTGCCATGACCCTGTCATCGGCCATTGGCAGTGTGGACAAGGTCCCCGTGGTGAAGGCTAAAGCTACCCACGTCATCATGAATTCTCTGATCACAAGTAAGCCTTCTTCACCTCCAGAACAGAGTGCACTTGGGTTGGGGAAGAGTTTGGGCTTTCTGCAGCCCAACTGTTGGCGATTCTGTGAACAGCCTGGCTTAGCCTGTCAGAGGCTCCATTCGGGTAGATTTGCAAACAAAGCATCTTGTTCAACTTAGCTGCATTCCTGCTGCTTTGTTGATAGACTTATTTTCCTTCCTACCTGTGTGGCCTTTGGCACGTTACTTAACTCTCAAGACTTTTTGTCTGGTCATAAAGAGGAATATGGCAGCAGGTTGGAGAGGAGTCGATGCCCCACGTGCTGGAGAAGGCCCCTCTCACACTGAGGCATCACCCACTTGCCCTGCATTTTTTCCTCCCAAATTAAACAGCTCACAGTTGTTCTCTTACTGGACCTTGAGGCAGGTTTGGTGCCTCAAGTGTCTTTAGTCTTAAGAATGTGATTTGTGGTCCAAATGAGACCTAACACAAGACAACTTGTATTTTTTTTTAAACTTTATAACAAGATAACTAAAGTTGTTGGTTCTGGAGGTGCCTTCTAGATCCTGTGGGAAGATAACAGTATCAGATACGTGACTGCTCAGTGGTAGCTTCTGCTGGGGCAGGCCACAGAGAGGTCTCCTTGGTTGGCTCTTTGCAGTCGGAAGCCCTTGTTTATCAGCTCTGAGAGGGCATCAGCTTGTCTTGGACACTTCCCAAGAAACAAAAGTCCAAACTCTTTGTAACTTTCTCTTTTGCACCAACTACTATTTTGCAAGCTCCAGAATGTTTCCTATTGATAGCAGTGTTGGAAAGCTTTGTCATTGTTCTCTTGGTACAGTAGAACTGCCTTCTTGAAAATAGTTTACCAATAGTACAGAATGTTACAGCACCCCACTATGCTATTGTCATGCAGATAACTTGTTTGGCTTATTCACACTTCTATAAACATGCATATTTTTATATAACTGAGATATAGTAGAAATACTTTTTTTTTTAGTTAGTATTGCTATGAACATCTGATGTTGCTATAGACTGAAAAAAAAAGTTGCATTTAAAATCCTGGTGTTGGTGTGCTGTAATTTGTTGGTTCTTTCCTACTTTGAAATTTTCAAGTTCTGTCTGGTAGGACTGGAAGAGATCTTCATGCCTTTGTATATTCTTTTCTTTGCTTCTGTTTCTGATGGGAATAAGACAGTTCCTTAGAAGGGGAATGACTAAGTCATAAAGGACATCTGGTGTCTAGACTTTTGGTCCTCAGCTGCCACATTCTTGTATATACGGGTGTATAATGTATTGGAAGTACGGATTAAGCCAAAATTCAACTGTCAGTCCTTCCAGGGTATGACTGAGGATGGATTATGAGATAATCAGGTCACACTGCCTTAAGATTGGGAGCCGTCTGCTATGCCAGGCACTGTGACGGGCTGTATCAAACAACAGAAACATGGACCAAGAGACCACGGCTAGTTCAAGGCTGGTTCTCTGTGGTTTGAATCCTGTTGTGGGTTGAATTTTGATATCATGCTGCCTAAAGATGGCCCATTTCTCTTTGGGTAAGGTCTTTATGTGGGTGCTGAGTGTGGTCAGACTGTCCCAGGAAACTTTACATTTGGAGAACTCTTCCTGGTTTCTTGATGTCAGCTGCCTTCTCCATGTTGCATTTCTGAGTTCAAAGAAAATGCCCAGTGTACAAGTAAGAGGACGAAAAGGAGTGTTTCCCTGTTGGTTAACCAGCTTCCCCTTTATGAGTGACTTATTTTTAGTACTTTAGTGGCTTTTAAAAAAAATCGTATTTTTTATTGAGCTAATAATTGTTTCACAGCAGAGTGATATGTGTATGCTTTAGCTTGGTGTGGGGGAAGCCTTCCTCTGGTTAGAGGACCTTCATGTGAGGTTCAGAATTACTGCTGTGATGCCTGTCTGGATGAACCCGCCCCCTGGGGTGGTCTTCCGATTCTGAGGAGAACAGGAGATGTCTGTGTTGAGCTCCCCATTTGTGATCGGGGGGATGGGCATGACTGTCATCTCTCTTCCAGAACAGACCCAGGAGAGCATTCAGCGTTTTGAGCAACAGGCAGGGCTGAGAGATGCTGGCTACACACCCCACAAGGGCCTTACCACTGAGGAGAACAAGTACCTTTGCATGGCAGAAGCACTCCACGTAAGCTTGTTTCTTGGGATTTAAAAGCAAACAAGTGAACATCATTCCTAGCTAGAGATGTAGCTGTGGTTTAGAAGGTACCAGCTCAGCTCTTTGCGGACTGTGGCGAGCAGTGGAATGAGAATTGGGTGGGGAGTTTAGAATTGGTACAGTCCCACCTGTGGGGGGTGCTTCCTGCCTGAAAGCTTGGAGACACAGCCACGGAGCTCCAGCTCATCCATCGGTGGGGGAAGGTTCATCTGTTTTGCTTACTTCTGATTGGGAGGAGACGCTGGACTTACACCCGTGTTATGTGTGAGCACTTCATGGACAGTAAGCCAGCAAGGATCACTTGTGTACCAACGTTCCACTTAGAGGGACAAAGAGAATCGGGCAGTTTCAAAAGAGGTAACAGTTTAGCTGGAAAAGAACATAACGTTCTATATTTATTTAAAAAAAAATTAAAGTCAAATGTGGAATTGGAATGTTTTTGCCCTTTCATTTCTAAAATGGTATGAAGAATTTTTGGTAAGATTAATGATAACCAAGTAATTGTATGAAGCAAATAGTTGATTCACTTTCTTGCAGGGAGTGCCCTCTTTTACTTAACAGTGCTTTGTGGCTCACGAAGCACTCACATTCACCGAGCCTTCGTGTTAATCCTTTGAGGTATAAGTGAAGAGAATGAGGTCCAAGGTCATATACTGAACCATTCGCAGTACCTGAACACGTCTCCTGCTGCCTGATCTTCTGTTGGGTTCTCCACCCGCCCCCCATTCCGAGGTTGACTGAGAATCTGACTCCGGATGGGGCGCGTACGGAAGGAAGTGGCAGATTGTGGAGGGGCACAGCTAAAAAGTAGAGACTGCCTCTGTTAAGTGAGGGTGGGGCCTAGTTCTGGTTATAATCTCATAAGGGGGTTATGAGAGCCTCATGGCAGCATGAGATGAGACAAAGGTAGAGAGGATTGTTACACAGTGTAGGAAAGGAGGAGCAACAGGATTGGGTGGCCCGTGGATGTAAGACGTGCGCTACTGGCATTCTTTGCATGTAAGTTTAAAAACCACTCCTTTGGGGGATCAGGGTCAGGTTGGCCAGCCTAAGTGTTCATACTAGACAGATGCTTCCAGAGAGAGGCATTGTCAGTCTTTGACACTAACAACTTTCCAGGCTAAGTGTCCATCAGAATTCCAGTTGAACAGTTGACAAGTAGAAGTGACTCTGGTGATCTGTTTTCTGCATCTTGGCCACAGATGAGTAGAACATGAGGGTGACTGAAATGGCAACTTACCTAAATGAATATTGCATATGTGAGGAAATTCAAATGTGGTAGTGTGTTTGAAAAGTAACTTGGGCTAAATACTGACATACTAGACATGGTGGAGAGAGACAATACAGGAGCTTTGCTCTAAAACACTGAGCGGTAGATTTGCCTCTCCACTAGACTGCTAGTCTGTACAGTAGAGGTGTGTTTGCAGTGTTGCAGGAACCCAGAGTGGCTGGTTTTGGGGGAATGAAAAGGGCGAGAATGAGGGTTGGCGCCCCAGCAGTACTTAGTTAGAGAGGAATAGTGTGCCTGTATCTTGTTTTTCTTGAGACTGGGAATGGCAGAAGCTGTATAATAAGAGAGAGAGAGAGAGAGAGGAGTTCAAGGCTTTACCTACAAGATCAAGAACTGCTTAAGCCTGGCTGGGTGAATGTGGGAAAATCACTTCTCTGAAAGTAAAAGCTCTAGTGTGGCACTTAATACAGGGATGTTTCAGTTATGTTGTAGAGGAAATAGGTTTTTTTTAAAAAAGATGCAATTCTGTCTAGTTTGGCAGAATCAAAGGAAATTCCTGTTCTATAATCCAAAATTATAGAACCTATTAATATTTTTCCTTTTGCCTAAAGAGTGTAAACCACACTGGTTATACTCAAACTTGGCTGTTTGTAGCTGTTCTGTACTTCTCACTTTTTATTAAAAAGTCTCTTACCCCTCTGAACAGAAACTAAAGCTACAGAGTGGAGAGGTAACGAAAGACGAGAAGCAGTCTGCCTCGGCCCAGTCCACCCCAAGCAGCACCCCCCACTCTTCCCCTCGGCCGAAGTCCAGGTGAGCTCTTCCTGTGCTTCAGGGAAAGCTAGTGCTGCACGCCCAGTCAGGGCTTAAAATCGTAGTTTCAGAGCGAGGAGTAGTTGACGCCCTAGTGTTTTGACATGAGATACTTCTAGAACTCTAGAAAGAGTATACATTAAGGATATGTTTTATTCTCTCTTCCAGAGGCTGGTTTACTTCTGGTTCCTCTACAGCATTACCTGCCTCAAATCCTAACACCATGGATTCTGGAAGTGGGGATAAGGACAGAAACTTGGCAGACAAATGGAACCTCTTTGGACCAAGATCCCTCCAGAAGTCTGATTCAGGTAAGGCAGCTTCTTCAAAAGAGAAAGCAGTGTGGCAGGCATCTTGCCATGTATTTTGGGAGCTGCCTATTGATTTGGAAATCGTTCACCCTCTGGTTTACTTTCGTAGGAGGTTTTGCCACTCAGGCCTATAAAGGAGCACAGAAGCCTTCTCCAATGGAACTGATGTGTGTCCAGGCCACCCGGATGGCAGACGACTCAGGAGCCTTCAAGCCGCCCAAAATGGACATCCCTGTGACAGAAGGGAAGAAACAACTGCCGAGGACCCATAATCTCAAACCCCGTGACTTGAATGTGCTCACCCCCACTGGCTTCTAGAGCTTTCTGTTCAGGGGACTCTGGAGAGAAGGTGTCTTGTGCCTGACTCCCCTTTCTACCTTAGCTCTGACATAGGAAAAGTTTATTATTTTTAAAAATCTCTCAAACTGAGGTTAGAGCTGGAGGCATAACTGTATTTGAAAAACATTAGTGCAAAGCTTGTCCTTCTGTGGAAGAAGCCATTTTGTACTCTTTGAAGTTAAATAATCTCAGCAGTGATATGTGGGGGACTTCATCACCTATTTTGGTACCATCCATCTGTACGAGCACTTTGATCATCGAGTATAAGGTAAATAATGTTTATGTTGTTCCAAAACCAAGGCTTCCTGATTCCTTCTCCGCTGCCAGTGTGCCTCTGGGCAAATCATGGAGTCGAGGTGTGTTCACTGGTTTGGACAGCTGTGGACTGTGCTGGCAATGCGCTCCAGCCTGGTCGGTCAGGGGGCCCTCCAAAGTGTGTGAGGCCTGGTACAACCTTCCTGTGCCGGAACTGGAGTCTCCTTGCTTTCTGGTAAACCTAATGGACCTCTCTGTCCTACAGCCAGTTCTTATGCGGTACCTCTTGGGCCAGTGCTGCTGGGGGATGCTTCTGTCTCATGTGTCATAGAACAAACACTAGTCTCGCCTATCAACTTGGTTGCACTTTAAAGAGATTAACTACGATTTGGTTGAAAACTTCCTTCCAGAGAAAATTTAGTCTGTTGATTTGGTTATTTTTTAAATGAAGGTGGTAACTGCAGTTAGGTTGTAGTCTTGGGGTTCATGTGAAACTGGTGTCACCTTGTTTGGATTTCCTTGTTCAGGTCAGGGCCTGAAACTTTTTTCTGGGAGGTGGAAGAATTAGAAATATTTGTGTCTGAAATCATTTTTCTTCCAAATGAGCCTCATACCTCTGTAAATGCATAGCTTCATAGCTGAGGACAGGACCGAGGGAAACCACCTTTTATTTCTCTTCCCATGTCCATGCTCAGTGTTTTGTGATGAACACTGTCACTAACTCCTGGTTTTTTTGCATAGCATCATGTCTGCTTAAGGAGCTGAGCTGACTTTTCCATGGAGAGAGGCCTTGGAGTCTAAAATGATCAGAACAATTAATTTATTTGTGTCTTCTGTTACGCTTGTATCACTTGTTTTGACAATAAAATTCCTTACTACTTTCTCAAATGTGGATAGCCTCTTTTTTTGGTCTGTTAGGAGTAGTTATTCCATCTTTCCCACTCACAGTCATGGAATCTAAGCATGGTAAACTAATAATCTGAAAAACCATTGCCTTTTTATTATATTCTTTTAACATCAATTTTTTTGGTAATACACTCAATCTTTTTGTTTCTGCCTCCCCCTTCATTCATTACATAAGATCTTAATATAACTGGCTACCAAGTCAAATTCATAGGCAATATAACAGTTCTAATATAGGGTGTAGTGTTCCATTAGGGAGAAACAAATGTCCTTCTCTTTTGAAACAGGCTGTCAGTACCTTGAATGACATAATTGATGTCTAGGATTTGTTCAGCAGAGGGATTCTTTTTTCACATCTTGAATGAAATATTAAGCATTTAGTGCATATAGTATTACCTGTTTCAAAAAAAGTATAGATAAATAATTTATTACAAAATATATACACCATGTGTATTTAAGCCAGTTGAGAACAGGCTAGGAACGGATTATAGAAAAAAAAAGGCATTTCCTAAACCATTAGAAAGGTGTTACAACCTACAGATAAATAGATAGGTTTGGTCCTATAAGATTTTTAACTACTTTTTATACTCTTAGAACTTCCAAATAGTTGGGAGATAGAGTTCAGGAGGTATTCTTGGTGTTCAGTGCTTAGGACTCAGGCGCTGCTCCAGTTCTTGGTTGAGGGCTCTGCGTCGGGGTTCAAGTCTGCAGCATAGAAGAGCAGGAGCTTCAGCAAGTGCACTTTGTCTTGGAGCTGTGGGACCAGCGGCTCCCCCAGCATCTGGATCAGGCGGCTGCGGAAGGCCTCGATCTGCTTCTCCACGTCCACCACTGTGATGTCATCTCCTTGCTGGGGCTTGGGCTTGATCCTCTTGATTATTAAGTCTTTCCGATCAATCACTGAACTCCGTAAGTGCTCTGCAATGGGGAAAAAGCCAGTTAAACTGTTCTCACCTGCCTTTTATTACTGCCTGCCTTAAGATGAAGTCCAATTTTAGTAGCTAGGTTCTGGGCAAAACCTTCCTGACTAGTTACTGGGATAGAAGTCAAAAAACCACACGAATGCCTGCTCTATTTCCAAAAGAGCCTTTTGTTCTTAATTCCCTCTGCTCCTCAAAGGTTTTATATATTAAAAGAAATTCTGTTTTTTCCCCCTTGTTGATTTAAACAGTAAACATTTATCAGACTATTTCAAATTTACATAACCATTTAAAATATATTCATGTGAATTTTCAGTAGCTTTAGGGAGATTGTAAGTATCAAAAGAACTGCAAAGAAATACTGAACTTAGTAAGTTTGTTGTGGCATTGGTTGATTGTAGTAATTCTGTTTGAAAGAAACCACCTGTATATATTATAGGATAGACCAAATGAATAAATATATTTATTGTTCAGAGCAAGGGTTCTCACCATTGGAAAGGAAATTGAGTATGCATTTATTTTTTTTATTTTTTATTTTCTAAGATTTGCATACAAGCTGGGGTACAGGCCAGAAGTGTGGGGCGGTGAGAGGGTTCACCAGTGATAGTTGGGAGCAGCACAGGCAGATCGATAGAAATACACTGCTGAGGGGAGCAGCAGGTGAGGCAGGAGAGGTCTGCCATGCCATGTGGGAATCTCCCCAGCTGGCCATCGAACTCGGGCCAGGCATTGAACACATGCTGCAGCCGCAGACAGCTCTACAGCGCTGCGCTTAACCCACTGTGCCACCAGGGAGGCCCAAGTATGCATTTATATTCTTAAATTCTAAAATTTGCTGGCTTTGTTGTCAGAAATGGCCTGGAAGCTGACAATTCAGTAGGAACCAGCATACCTTGCACTCAGAAATCTTAGTTTCTAAATACCATTTTCCACCTCTGACTAATTAAAAAACAGAACTTTTTTTTGGAGAAAAGGCTGATTCTAGGACCATAGCAAAGAAATTACAAGGTGAAGCTAGACTATCTTTTACAAAAAAGTAAGCGAATGCTTATAAACTGATGGGGACACATTAGAAGGACAACAGTCATCTTGAAGGAGGTTCTTGTTGGCTATATTTTAGATAATTTGTTCATAAAAATGGCAATTACAGATTATACCATATTGCATTGTTACATGTCCCAAGTTAACAGTAAAAAACAACATTGGAGGGGAGGATGAAAGGAAAGGTCCTTTTTCTATAAGACCATTTAAGAAATGGAGAAGGGGGCCTCCCTGGTGGCACAAGGGGTTGTCTCAGCACTATGAAACTATCCGCAGCCACTGCAGCATGAGTTCAATCCCAGGCCCGGGAGAGTCCCACATGGCGCAGCAGACCTCTCCTGCCTCACCTGCTGCTCCCCTCAGCAGTGTATTTCAGTCGATCTGCCTGGTCTGCTCCCCACTCTGTCTCTGGTGAATCCTCTCATCCCCCCTCACCTCTGGCTTACAGCCCAGTTCTTATACCATTAAATAAATAAATCTCAAAAAAAAAAAAAAAGAAATGGAGAAGGAATGCATAACTAGAAAGTGACCACTCTTGAATCTACTAATAGAATAATGGAATCAGGTTAAGAAGGATCAGTGGATGTTAAAACCACCAAGTGAAACATTCTTGAACAGAGTATTTACAATTTCTAGGTTACTTACTAACAGCTAAGAGAATGGAGAAACCTGAGAGACAACAATCTTAACCAAATGCTCAAACTCAGCATCACCAGTGTTGGGACCAAACTGATATTCTTGCCTCTTGAAGTTACACTGAGGAGGGAACATCTTAATGTATTCAGTGTTCATGCCGATAGGGTTTAATGGCAATCTGCTTATGAGGCAATAATTAGACAACTTCTATACGGGACATTTTACAAAGTAAATGGACTGGACTCTTCAAAAATGTCTGTCTTATGAAAGACAAAGGATGGGAACTAGATTAAAGGGAAAATGAAGACGACTATAACAACCGAGTAGAGAGTATGATATTTGACTGTATCCTGGCTGAAAACAAAACCACCTAGAAAGGATACTATTGGGGCAGATTTTTAGATTTCTAGCAAAGGCAAGTTTCTTGAGTGTGATAAATAAGTTGTATGCAGGAGAATATCCTTATAAGGCTGATGTATTTAAGCAGGGAGTATTATTTTTTTTAAAGATTATTTACGTATACAAGAACTGGGGTGAAGGCTAGTGGTGTGGGATGGTGAGAGGATTCACCTAAGACAGAGTGGGGAGCAGAACAGGCAGATCTACTCAAGTACACTGCTGAGGGAAGCAGTGGGCGGGACAGGAGAGGTCTGCTGCGCCATGTGGGAAGCTCCCTGGCCGGGGAATGAACTCATACTGCAGTGGCTGTGGATAGCTTCATTAGTGCTGAGACTCAATGCCTTGCACCACCAGGGCGGCCCCTAAGCAGGGAGGATTATGATGGCGCAACTTAACTAGGTCAGCAAAAAAAAGTATAAAGATGGATCAATAGATAAACCAAGTGTGGTAAAAAGTTAACAGCTGGCGAATCAAGGTGAAGGGCACATGGATGTCGCATTACTCTTCTAGCTTTTCTGTGGATGCAAAGGTAAAAATATTGGGGAAAAGGAAAAGAAGTTAAAAGGGTATCTCATCCCAAATCCACAGATCAGTTCAACAGGATTCTGGAAGTATGTGGAACTGAGGCCAAGGACCACGAGGTCAAGTGTAAGGCAACTGGACTGAGGAGAGTTCTGAGGACTGATGACTCCCAAATTCACCAGTGCACAGAGGGACCGTTTTCGCAATCTCATTTATAAAATGGGGATAACCATCCCTTCATTAACATGGTTGTTAATGAAGGTCTTAGCCACATGGTTTCCAGAAATCTGAGCAACAATATCTTAAAAGCAGTCTTATTAGATTACATTTTCAAATGCTCAATACGGTTTTTTTTTTTCAACCTTCAGATATCTTTTCGGGTAAGTTCCTCTAAATTTATAGCTATGTGCTTCATGGCAATCTGAAAAAAAAAAGTATAATAATTACAGAGGGTCTAAAAAGTCTGAAACACAGGAAACAGCTGTCTTAAGATGTCATTGCAGAGCCTTCTCAACAGTCAATCAAAATTTACAGTGAGCACCTACCAGGTATCTAGAGTTGGGCTAGATTCTGGGAATACAGAAGGATCAGACTTGGGTTAGCCCCAGTGGACTGACATACAAGTAAAGTCAATAAAAACAACTATATTTTTAGTGAGCACAGTCAAAGGAATAAGCCAGATGCTGTGATAAACTAACACTGGGGAGGAAGTAAGCAGCCCACTCTAGTCAGGGAGGCCCTCGTAGCTAAGTCCTGAAGAATGAGAAGGAAATAACCAGGCAAAGGTCTGGGGAGAAAGTGTTCCAGGCAGCAAGAACACAAGTGCAAATGCCCTAAGGCAGAAAAAAGCTTGTATGGAGAGAAGTAAAATTTGGTAGTAAAATGGACAGCAGTATTCAGATGAGACTGGAGGGAAGGCTGGGCCATTGAATAGGATGGAATTCAGCCTTTGGGAACATAGGGAAGTATCCAGAAAGTTTTTTTTTTTTTTTTTTGCATAGAACAACTGGGATAAAGGCCAGGGGTGCAGGGGGGTGGGGGTGAGAGGATTCACCAGAGACAGAGTGGGGAGCAGAACAGGCAGTTTTACTGAAATGCACTGCTGCGGGGAACAGAAAGCGAGACAGGAGAGGTCTGCTGTGTCATATGTGGGTCAGCTCCCTGGCTGGGGATCAAACTCAGGCCATGGTGGTGATGGCGCTGAGACTTAACCCCTAGGCCACCAGGGAGGCCCAATCCAGAAAGTTCTAAGCAGGGAAATCTCTATATCACTCTGCTACTGGTAGGGAATAATTGTAGGCAGACAAAAGTCTGAGTGGAATTTGACTTTTTTTCAAATGAAGCCATGTGTTACTCTAAAGTATTTAAAAATGAGTTTGAAAAAAAGGGAAAGAAAGGTTGGTTGACAGAGTGGGATAGAGAAGACTTGGGATGGGAGCAAGATTTTGGACTTTTATTAAAATACAGGAAGTACAGGGCCTCCCTGGTGGCGCAAGGGTTTGAGTCTCAGCACTATGAAGCTATCCAGAGCCAGCACAGCTTGAGTTCGATCCCCGGCCAGGGAACTTCCCACATGGCGCAGCAGAACTCTCCTGTCTCTCGTGCTGCTCCCCTCAGCAGTGTACTTCAGGTCTGTCTGTTCTGCTCCCTACTCTTACCTCTGGTGAATCCTCTCATGCCACCCCTCTTCTGGCCTACACCCCAGCTCTCGTATGCATAAATAAATCTTTAAAAAAATACAGTAAGTACAAAGAAGCAAACGCTGGCAGTGTCCATTTAAGCACTATCCAAGGGGAAGGAGTTCTTGGCCAGTGAACTTCAGCTTCAACTTTCTGGTCCAGTTGGCCAGGCCATGAATTTTATGCTTCGGTAGGGATGAGAGTTTTTACATCAGTAGTTGTACTTACTGTGCGAGGCAATTTATATAAAGGGTTTAGCACAATTCCTAGCTTGATATTTTGGCCAATAGAAGAATATTACATATTATTAGTTTCTGGGTCCAATATTAGGGACATTTTATCCCTAATACTAGCTATTACTTTGCTATTATCATCACTATAGGAATCTATAACCTAACAGTTTCTGGAAAACGGCCCTCTCCATTTACCTGTTAACACCAATACTTCCTATCTCATCTGAACTATCACTTCTTCATGGAGGCTTTCCCTCGTCCCTCCAAAAATAGATTAGGTTCTTCTACTACATACACTTGCACCTTTCTTCATAGCATTTATTTCAATGTAATTATATGCTACTTGTAGGATTATTTGTTTAGGGCCAGTCTCTTCATTAGACAGTAAGCTCTGCGAAGGCAGAAGCCACGTCAGTCTTACTCATTCAAGTTTTCCCAGTGATCCAGGCACAGAGAAGGGACCCGGTGAGCATTTGTTGCCTGGATGAATGCGTGAATTGAACTGATCTTGCCTGTATCTGCTTTCTCCCCTTGTGGACGGGGCTCCTTGCAGGAAGGCTCAGTGTGACTCCCCTTGGAATGACCTGGTGCCTCACATCTGTGGGCTGCCCTGCCTAGGTGTCCCACAGAGTGAAATTCTGGAAGAGCATGCATTATTTTTAAGTATTATGTTTAAATTCCTATTCCGTTTCAAAATAGGAGGTTCTAACTGTTCACAAGCATCAGGAAAGACTCATGGCACATAGTGATTTGTCATTTTGCTGAGGCTCAAACTGGAGTTTTGTGGCTTTGAAGCTGGGGTGTAGGTGACTGACTTTCTCAGTCAGAGAATGTGAGCTCCACTGAAAACCCAGCCTCCATGTTTCAGTGGGCCTGCTCTGCTCTCTACGTTTTCAAGTTGTGGGGGTTCAGGATATACTTCTCTCCAAGGTCAAGGGTCTGTACAACAGTAATTTACCCATACACAGAGAGTTCAGAAAATGGGGGTGGGAAATTCCTTAGAACCTCACCTTCTAACCTTGGTCTGTGATCTCATAGAAAAGCATTTCCTTCCAGGGTGTTTTTGCTGCACACAGACTTTGGTGACAGACCCACATTTCAATCCTGTCTTTGCATTTACTTTTCTCCTGGCCTCTGTCCTCCCAATTGTGAAATGCGGGTAATACCTTTGCCAGGCTCTTGGGTTACATTGGCCAGTTTATGTGAATTTACCTAGTCTTCCTTCCTCTCTTCCTCCAGGCTAAGATTCCTCTAAGTGGAGGGCAAGCTTGGGTTTCCCAAACTCTTCCCTGCTTTGCCCACCCTTGCAGCTAGACAACTAAGGTTGAACCCAAAATGTCTTCAACAACATCCTGAGATCCCTTGGAGATGGCGGAGAAGACTAAGGAGCCCTCATAGTAAGAGACCTCTTGACATTGGCCATTTCAAGCTCTCTGTTCAGCTGTTTTCTGGGGAGGACACTGGTTCTCAATCTTGTTTCTCTTAATTCTTGGCCTCCAAAGAATCAGGAGAGGATGTTAAGGATAAAATAGTATTTATTCTTGATCAATATTACTTGTCTGAGGGCTCCCTCCCTTATTGGAAGTGTAAGACCAATCTGTCTATATTAGGTTACTCTTGCTCCTGAGAGGTGATTTCTCTGGGAATCAAAACAGAAATGAACAAGAAGTGCTAAAGGTGAAACAAAAGGTTAAACAAAAACAAGCTGCTTTAATATTAAACTTTCTGCTAGATTTCCAAAATAAACAATTACATAAACCTGTGAGGCTAAGTACACATGGAATTTGCCTTGGGGGCTTTGTTTTGAGAATGACATGTACCGTTTTTTGAGGGCACTAAAAATGCACAAACTACACCACCATATGTAGTGTCCTTGACAATAAACTCTTCTAAATTTTAGTTACAGAGCCTGACAGAGCAGACCACGTTAGTCTGCTCCTGGCTCGGCAAACAGACTGAGATTCAACTAACCTTGATTCAGCACTTGCCTTCTCCTCACACCTATTAGCAATAGTCTGGCAAGTTATACATGACCATTCCCATTCTATAGAAGGAAGAAACAGGTCTGAAGACATAAAGTTAGCTACCAATACAGACCAAAGGGTGGAGTTGCATTTAAATTCAGTGTCTTTTATTTATTTTTTTTAGTGTCCTTACAATAGCTATCTCAGTTTCAAGTCTGAGAGGGTGTGTAACGGCTATCTTATTTTTATCTTCCCATGTGCTATTACTGAGCTAAAATTAACCTCAACATGATCAAAATTTATATATATATAAATGGTGGCTGTACAAGGCTCCTTTCAAGTTAGACAAGAGCAGGATGCTTGATTGCCCTGGGGCAATAGGGCTACATCCTGAGGTATGACCAGGAAAGTCAGGGGGCCGTGACTGATGTGCTTTGTGTCCCAGGGACTGATCAGTGGACGCCTTGTTAATAAGATCGGAGTCATGGGTGGCGGTCTGGAGTATATCAGTGGGGCTCACCCTCCCTAAAGCTCTAAATCCAATATTCAGTTTGACGCACCCTTTTCTGTCAATAACAGGCCAGGACCTTGCTCTTGAGCAGCGTCCTGCACCCTACAGCCTGCCCCGCGACTCCTGTTTCTTTTCTTTATGACTGTGGTGTTGCTGACGCAATATATGTATACATATTCATATCTACACATATACATCTATACATACACACCCACATATACACTTTTCCCCCTTAGTATTTAAGAATAAATTTGACAATATGCCCCCCTGTCCCTCAGGTGAATTTCCAAAGACCAAGTGATCGAGGAGATAGAAGTTAAAAAAGGGATCACAAGATATGAAGCTGACCCACACAGGAGGTGGGGGTAGAAGGGGTCAACATAATCACTTCAAGCAGGTATCAGAGGCTACAGGGAGTGTAAGGAGTGCATTTAAATTCAGTGTCTTTTATTTTTTTTTTTTAGTGTCCTTACAACAGCTATCTCAGTTTCAAGTCTGAGAGGGTGTGTAACGGCTATCTTATTTTTATCTTCCCATGTGCTTCTCTGGCCGCTTTTTAATCCTACGAGATTAACAACAAATCAGGCACTCCTGGAAGGTGTGAGCCCCTCCCAAAGAGAAAACTGTATCAGTGTGATCTCTGCACTGGCTCGCAGCAGCAGTCCCTCTGCCCACCTGTGCCCATGCAGGTGTCCTTTCCGCCAACTCTCCGCCCCTCTGCAGGGCAGCAGCCTTCCTGCTGGCCCGTGACCTGTACCATGCCGGGTCTCTTCTTCACTGACCTCCCTCAGCAGGGCAGCTCTCCTCAAGGCTGCCCGCCTGCAACCACACAGGCCTCTCTTAGCAAGCCTGTCTCTTTTGGTGCAGCTCTTCCTGCCCACTTGTGTCTATGCGAGTGTTCTTTATTCTTCTCTCTTTCCTAAATAAACCTGTTCTTTAGATATATTCAACGTCTCTGTGTCATGGAGAAACTCGCCCGAGAAACTCACACCGTGCCGCTGAAAGGGGAGCTCTGGTAAAACCTTTCCCAGAGTGAACCCAAGAGCCCCGCTCTCTATCGACTAAAAATCGACAACACAAGGACATTTACTTTCTTTCATAAGTCAGGGTAATTTAGCAAAAATAGGAAATTTAATGTTAATACAATACTAGTATGCAGTCAATTTAAATTTTATCAATTGTCTCAATAAAGTACAGTTTCTTTTTGCTTGGTTTAGGACCCAATCCAAGGTCATGTTTTGCATTCAGTATTTATGTGCTTTAGCTTTTTAGTCTGGAATAGTTTGTCAGTCTTTGCTTTTAAGACACTGGCACTTTTGACGAATATAGATCAGTTCTTTTGTAAGAGGTCCCTCAATCTAGGTTTGTCTGATGCTTCCTTACAATTAGATTCAGGTCATGAATTTCTGACAAGATCACCACATAAGTGATAAGAAGCCCCGCTCAGGGCTTCACATCAAGAGGAATGCCAGTTTTCTCTGTGGAGTTATGATCTTTCCTTTTGCAATTAATAATCACATCAGTTTTCCCAAGGGCCTCATTAATCCTTGACTAATAAAATCATTCTTATTTGAAGCAGCTATTTCATCATAATACTTGTCAATATTGGTCTCCTGAGTGTCATTAATCTGACTCTTTCAGATCCTCACTAATTACTGGCTTTGCCTGTGGTTTGAGCAGATCAACTTTCACAGACTCCAGGCTTACAACTTTTGCAAGATGTACACTTTTGTCTGGCCACTGATTCGCTTTGTGTACTGATGGTATTTACAATGTCTACAGTAGCTGAGCCATCTGCCCAACAGACAGGGTCAGTGGCAGGGACAGTCAGGTCATTCCCGAATACTTCTCATGTCACGATGGCTTTGGCTTACCTACCCAGCCTTACGACTGTGACAACCATTACAGTACCTGCCTTAACAAAGACGTGAGTTTTATTTCATCAGAAATTCCAGCTATGTCATTCCTTATTCCTTATAGTTGCAACCAAGGAATAACGCTTTACTTAAATTAACAAATTGCCATCTCTGTGTAACTTTAATTCACAATAATGTCTATTATGAGAACTTCGACACTACCTTATTTTGATCAAATGCTCCTTACCTCGTAAAACATGCTGGTAACTGGACAACAGAAACTGCAGATGCTCAACCAGCTCATCCCACGTCTGCCACTGGGTTTTATCCGACTGCGGGGACAGCAAAAAGCAATCTTTCCTCAGCTAAAGGGTTTGTACAGTTTTCAAGTCACCTTCACATAATTGTAAGGAGTAGGGAAAAAGTGTTTTAAACCAAGGATTGAAGTAGGGAGAAACATACCTGACACTTGAGCAGTGATGTAGAATTGTTCAAAAAATAGAGGGCCTGGGCCAGAGACAAGGGCAGGCGGGTGGGCGTCTCGCAGCTGTGGAGGAATATGATTTCTAGCACTTTGCAGCGCAAAAGATGGCTCTCCATGGTAGTAAAGAACATCTCTCTGTGTGGAGAAGAGGAAAAGGGAGTTGACCATCACGATTGTTTCAAGGAACAAAAACCTCACTTCCCCAAATGCTCTAACAGCTGCCCTAAAAATGAGACAGCAAAGAAGGAATATAATGGCGTCCTATAAAACCCTAAAGTTGGGTCTCCCTGGTTGGTTCAAATGATAAAGTTTCAGCACTATGAAGCTATCGGCAACCACTGCAGCACAAGTTCGAACCCCAGCCAGGGAGCTTCCCACATGGTGCACCAGACCTCCCCTGCTGTTCTCCTCAGAAGTGTATTTCAACCTGACTATTCTGCTCCCCACTATGTCTCTGGTGAATCTCTCACCCACACCTCCCCGCCCCCACACCTCTGGCCTACACCCCAGTTCTTGTATGCATAAATAAATGAATCTTTAAAAAAAAGATTTTTAAAAATCTTTTAAATCTTTAAATTTTTAAATCTTTTTAAATCTTCTTAAATCTTTTAAATCTTTAAATTTTTAAAATCTTTAAAAAGATTTTTTTTAAAAAATATATTTTTTTAAGATTCATTTATTTATGCATACAAGAACTGGGGTGTAGGCCAGAGGTGTGGTCTGGTGAGAGGATTCATCAGAGACAGAGTGGGAAGCAGAACAGGAGGATCCACTGAAGTACACTGCTGAGGGGAACAGCGGGCGCGGCAGAATAAGTCTGCTGTGCCATGTGAGAAGCTCCCCGGCCAGGGATTGAACCAGTGCTGCAGTGGCTGCGGACAGCTTCGCAGTGCTAAGACTTTACCCATTGAACCTGCAGGGAGGCCCAATAAATGAATCTTTAAAAAAAAACCCCACAAAGGGGCCTCCCTGGTGGCCCAATGGGTTAAGTTCAGCCTATGAATCCACAGCCAGTGCAGCACGAGTTCAATCCCCGGCAAGGGAGATTCCCACACGGCGAAGCAGACCTCTTCTGCCTCGCCCACTGCTCCCCTCAGCAGTGTACTTCGGTCTATCTGCCTGTTCTGCTCCCACTCTGTCTCCAGTGAATCCTCTCACCACCCTACACCTCTGGCCTGTACCCCAGCTTGTATGCATAAATAAATAAATCTATAAGAAAAAAACCACAAAGCTTGTGGACAGGGAAGAAATGGATTTATTCATGAATTAACAGCTTCCAAGGAGGGGAAAATCTTTGACTTTTGAAAAAGACAAGTTTAGGACACATTAAAAAGAATTACTTTACACTGTACCTAAGAGAATAAACTGGCCTATAGGGCCAGTTGCTGTTTGGTACAACAATGAATACTGAGATAAATGAAAGAGGGTATTGCTTAAAAAAAAAAAAGCAATAGTTGAAGAGGGATAAGAGGTACACAGTGGGAGCCCACACTGCAGGGGAGTGTACATGTATGTCAATGAGGTGTCTGCCTGCTGTAGAGACAGAGAAGAGAGTGCACCTTTGGTCAGGGGGCTGGAAGTGGCCGTCTTATGCAGGAGGTGGCACTGGTGACAGTGGTCTAGGAGGAGCAAAGAAGATTCAAGGCAAGAGACATTTCAACGAAAGGAAAAATAAGGGCAAAAAGAAAGAAGTGAAAAATACACAGCTATGGCATTGAAGAGTCTGATATTCAAGTCTGATATTTGAGAGTCCCAGAGGAACTCCTGTCCTTGACTTTGTTACTCTACCTCATGCAGGGGCTTGACCAGTGAAAGGCAGACTGAAGCATGTCCAGAGGCTTCTGAGAGGAGAGCTACAAAACTGGAGCTAGACTTCAGGAAGTTTAATGAATCAATTCATTGTTCTGAAAACAATGTCAGCTTTGAAAAAAAAAAGGATGATGAATCTTCGATGTATAGGGTGCATCTTGGGACTGCCTGGATGCATTTGGTTTCTCTGCTAGTCCTTGCCAGATCTGCTAGTCCCAGCAGTTCTCGGAAGCAGAGAGTGAGCAGGTGAGGAGGTAGCAGCAAGGAGTAACAGCACTGCTCACCTAGACCACAGACAATAGGGCCAACTCTAGGTCTAAGAGTTTTTTCTCCTCAATACTCTGACTTTTTGCAGTTTTGCATGATCTGGAAAAATGGGGGGGGGGTGGAGGGGGTTTCCTCTGTTTCACTGCCATTAATAAAAATGATAAATAACAAAGTATATTCATTTTTATTTTCTTGGTTTCCCTTCCATTTGCTTTTCCACCATATATATATATATATATATTATTTGTGTAAAAACAAAGTTCAAAAAGCAGAATGAACTCAACAACAACAATAAAAACAACCCAATCAAAAAAATGGGCAGAAGAGCTAAGTAGGCATTTCTCCAAAGAAAACATGCAGATGGTGCTCGCTTCAGCAGCACATATACTAAAATTGGAATGATACAGAGAAGATGGTCCCTGTGCAAGGATGACACGCAAATTCGTGAAGCGTTCCATATTTTTTGACCAAATGGGGTTTATTCCAGTGGAACTAGGATGGTTCAACATCAGAAAATCAATAAATGTAATCCAACACATCAACAAAAAGAAAAAAAAAGCATACGATCATATCAATAGATGCTGAGAAAGCATTCGACAAAGTCCAACATCCATTTATGATGAAAGTCTTCGAAATTCTAGGGGTAGAAGGAACATACCTCAACATGATAAAGGCTATATATGACAAACCCACAGCCAATATCATTCTCAACAGTGAAAAGCTGAAAGCCTTTCCTCTGAAATCTGGAACAAGGCAAGGATGTCTACTGTCACCACTGCTTTTCACTATAATACTGGAAGTCCTAGCCAGAGAAATAACACAAGAGAAAGGCATACAAGGAATCCAAATAAGGAAAGAAGAATTAAAGCTATCACTATTTGCAGACAATATGATAATATGCATAGAGAACCCTAAAAACTCCACAGAAAAACTACTCAAAATAATCAATCAAATTAGTAAAGCAGTGGGTTACAAGATTAATACACAAAAATCAGTAGCCATCTTATATGCAAACAATCAATCCAAAGAAGAGGAAATCAAGAAAACCACCCCTTTTACAATCGAAACAAAAAAAAATCAAATACCTGGGAATAAACCTAACAAAAGAGGTAAAGGACCCATACAAAGAAAACTATAAAATATTATTAAAAGAAACAGAAGAAGACACACAAAAATGGAAAGACATCCCCTGCTCATGGATGGGAAGAATTAACACTATCAAAATGGCCACACTACCAAAAGCAATTTACAGATTCAATGCTATTCCAATAAAAATCTCAATGACATTCTTCAAAGAGATAGAATGACAAAATAAAAGGCTTCTGTACAGCAAAAGAGACATTAACCAAAACTAACAGACACCCTACCAACTGGGAAAAGATCTTTGCACACAATACATCTGATAAAGGACTGATAACAAAAATTTACAAGGAACTCACACAACTCAACAAAATAAAAGCCAATAACCCAATCAAAAAATGGGCAGAAGAGCTCAAAAGGCACTTCTCCAAAGAAGAAAAGCAAATGGCCAACAGATACATGAAAAAATGCTCAACATCACTTATAA
>PVIJ01008754.1:0-53467 GCA_004024925.1 Scalopus aquaticus
AGGTGCCTCTCGTCTTGGTGTCCTGGTCCGGTTTTGTGTTGAGAGGAGGGGAGAGGGGATCTGGTGGTTCTTTCTTCTCCTTAGTCCGTCTTTTTGGCTTCTTTCCAAGTTCTACACACCCGTGAGGGTGTTAGATTTATGTAGCGTTTTTGAATCTTCTCTGGGTTTGGCTGATGTCACTTTATCGGCGGCTTTTCTTTTGGGAGAGTCGATACTAGCGTCCCTTCACCGCCATGTTGATGACGTCATCCCAGAAGTCCCCTTCTTGAGGCAACTCAGGGTATTAATAATCCCTTGTGACAATTTAGCATATAAAAGTTGTGGTGAAATGAATAGCTCTTTGAAGTACTTATTGTAGACTTCTTACCTGTGACAGTTACAGTCTTTTCCCTTCCTTGTAAACAGCAAGTGTTTGATGATGGAACCTTGTACAGCCATCTGAATGCTTTGGGCACCACCCTGAAATGGAGGGGGATACTGAAGTACGAGAAGGCTGGAAAAGGGCCTTATGATTGCAGTGGAACCCCTAGGGGCTAGCCAGTGTTACAGAAGAGAGTTTTTGGCAATGGATGCCATTATATTCTCTGAAATTGTTCCCCTCCTGGTATACCACAACCCCTAGGTTTAGTGAAGGGATGCGAATTCTCTTTATCTGAGGTTTTGCTTTCTGCAGTTATAATTGATTAAATTACAATGATATTTTGAGATGGGGGGGTGGGAGAGAGAGAGCACCTTTACTACCCATATTATCACTATATATGTTGTTATAATCATTGTATTTTATTATTTAGTTATTGCTGTTACTTTTAGTGTCTAATTTAGACATTAAACCTTATCATAGGGGTGTGTGTGTATATTTATATATATGTATATATGTGTGTATATATGTGTATATATGTATATATATGTATATGTGTATATATATATATATATATATATGCAAAAAAATACACCATAGTTTATATAGGATGCATTGCTATCCATGGTTTTAGGTATCTGTGGGTGTCTTGGAGCCCATGGGGTAGGGGAGGCTCCTGTCCTACTCAAGTGCCATCTCTCCCTATAGGCTGTGGCTGGCCACCATGGGCAGTCTAGAAGCTGCAACGACCATCTTGTTTGTGCAGCCCTATAGACTGGCACGGGGATACATGTCCTCCCCTTCCTACCTCTTCCTACCTTTGCTATGCCCCTGCTTCATGTGAAACTTAGATTTGTAGAAAGTAATGAGCTAGTTGATAACCCTTGAAATCCTATGTGACTGGTGATCAATGAGATGAAAAATTAAGATTTTAAACAAATCTGAAAGAAGCTTCTAGAACTCCTCCTGCCTTCTAAGTCCTCAGGGATGCTTAGAACTTGGAGAGAAGAGTCAGAAAAAGTAGAATGGGGGGGAATGGTTGGAGAAAAAGAAGTTTGAGAGTTTGCTACAACCCAGACAGTATACTTTGCAACAGTCTGTTATCATTTAAGTTTAAAATTTAAATTATAAATAATGATTACAAATGATAATAATGAAAACACATTCATATGGATGAGAATGGAAGGAAACATGGGTAGGGAACATGGAAATAAGAATTTTTTTAAAAAATTAAGACCTGCTATTACCTTTCCTATTTCCAAAGTGAAAGACAGGTCAGAAAAAGAATCATGGAACATGAAGTAGGCTTTTTTCCAGTCCCAACTGAAGACATGCTCTGTATTTCCAAAGAGGATCTGCCGCAATTTCTAAAAAGAAAGGAAATAAATGATTCAAAGAAAGGTTATTCTTCCTAGACACATTTTTCATCAAACAGCCTTGAGTAAGGTAGTGAAACCATGGGGATGGGCTTGGAACTCCTTACATCCAGGATCACCTATTACTCTATTTCCCTATTGTAATTTTAAAACCCTATTTTTGCATGGGATTTTTGTGGTCCACATCAAGTCTGGGGTACGTTATCCTGAAGGTTCAGTGTGTCAACCCTCACCTGTTCCTCTCTGATTCTGTCCCTGTGTCTGCCTCACTTCCATGGTCAGCCATCGTTCCTTTACTGTCTTGTAGGATGCCGTGGGATGCTGTTCAGTCCTGCCTCTTTTTTTTCCAACACCTGTAAGTCTGTGACCCCCTACCTCTCCCATCTTTGGGTTTTCTCTCTTGCTCCAGAAAAAAAGGAATATATTCAACGCTGTGTTCTAATTTGAGTACAATAGTGGCTCAATAATATTAAAGTTTTCTCTTTTCTCTTTTTCCATAATCTTAAAGGTTTTCCTGGATTCTTTACAACTGATTGAGGTTGTAGATGGTCTTTTAGAGCTTCCCACTAAAATAGGAATAAACCTTGATAAACCAAACACATTAAAGAAAGCACCTCCACAAATAATCAGAGATGTGCTAAGTCCTGAGTGGGAAATAGATATGTCAAAAGTCTAATATTCCACAACTATATACAAGACAGAATGTGTGAAGTTCCATAAGATAAGTACAAAGTACCATGAGAAAAATAGGAGAGAGAGCTTCTGACTAAAGAACTCAGAAAGGCTTCATGAAGAATTGGCATTTGAACTAAGTTGGTGACAGCCTCCTGCACTTATTGAGCATTTTCTATGCACCAGACATGGGGTTGAGTGCTCTGCATTCATTATGTTAATTTAATTCTTTGAGGTGTTTTCCTTTATTATACTCCTTTTATTTTGTTTTTCATTATGCTATTGAGGCAATGCTGGCTTGCAACTCTGTATGAGATTTAGGGAAATAGGGTCACACTTCTACAAAAGTATGTTAACACACCACACCCACCATCACACCCCCAATCATCCTCCGCCACAGCTCACTGGGACCCAACTCCCTTTGCTACTGATCTTCTACCCTCCTTGTCTGGTAGCCTCAGTTTTGTAGTCAAATTTCAAGGGTTTGTTTTGGGTTAGCTTTGTCTGTTCCTTTCTCTTGTTTCTTTATAGTCCATGATGAGTGAAATCAACTGGTACTTGCCTTTTTCCTTCTGACTTATTTCCCTAGTATAATCTCCACCATTTCTACCCATATTGTCACAAGTGGTGAGATTTCATCTTTATTAATAGCTGAGTAGTATTTCACTGCATCTATATTCCACATCTTTTTAAAATCTTTTAAATTTATTTATATATGTATGTATGTATGTATGTATGTATGTATGTATATATACATCATTGCTCATTTTTCTACGATATTTGCTTTCTCCTATCAGGTGTAATCCCCATAAAATTCCCACCACCAATCCACCTGTGCACCATCACCATAGTCCCATGTGCTCTTCCCTCCCTTTTTGATCCCTCTCCCTCTTCCTTCCTTAAAGAATGTATCTGCCTGTTAATTTTGTTTTTCTATATATTATTATTTTCCTGATTCCTTATTTAGGTCCCCTATATTCCTTCTATAAGTAAAATGATCTGATATTTTTCTTTTTCCTTCTAACTGACTTCACTGAGCATAATCCCTTCCAGCTCAATCCATGTTGCTGTGAATGGCATGAGTTTATCTTGATTGCTGAATAGTATTCCATTGTGTATGTATACAACATCTTCTTGATCCAGTCATCTGGGTATCTGGGTTGTTTCCATATCTTTTCTATTGTAAATAGTGCTGCATAAACATAAAGGTACAGGTATTCTTTTGAATTAATGTTTTTGTGCGTTTTGGGGTAGACTATTTTTGGTAGTTTGAGTAACCTCCACACAGCTTTCCATAATGGTTGGGCCAGTCTGCATTCCCACCAGCCGTGCAGGAGTGTTCCTTTTTCTCCACATCCTAACCAACATTAGTAGTTGCCTATTTTTTTAATGTGTGCCATTCTCACTAGTGTGAGGTGGTATCTCATCGTGGTTCTGATTTGCATTTCCCTGATTATAAGAGATGGTGAACATTTTTTCATATACTTGATGGCCATTTGCATTTCTTCTTTGGAGAAGTGTCTTTTTACCTCTTCTGCCCATTTTTTTTTACTGGATTGTTTACTTTGTTTTTGTTGAGTTGAGTGAGCTCTTTGTAGATATTTGTGATCAGTCCCTTATCAGTTGTACTGTATACAAAAATTTTCTCCTAATCAGTAGGATGACTTTTTGTTTTGGTTAATGTATTTTTTGCTATACAGAACCTTTTTAGTTTGATGTAACCCCAGCTGTTTATCTTTTCCTTGACTTTCTTTGCTTTGGTGGATGAGTTTTTAAAGATGTTACTGAGATGCATATCATGTAGTGTTTTGCCTATATTTCCTTCTATATATTTTATGGTTTCAGGTCTTATGTTCAAATATTTTATCCATTTTGAGTTGATTTTTGTGCATAATGTGAGGTAGTAGTCTAGTTTCATTCTTTTGCATGTGGTGGTCCAGTTTCCCATCACCGTTTATTGAAAAACCTGTCCCTATTTCATCACATATTCTTTGTCCTTTCTCAAAGATTAGTTATCCATATATATGTGGCTTTATTTCTGGATTTTATATTCAATTTCATTGGTCTGTGTGTCTGTTTTTGTTCCAATACCATACTGTTTTAATTATTATGGCTTTGTAGCATAGTTTGAAGTCTGGGAGTGTGATACCTCCATTCTCCTTTTTTTAGTCAGGAGAGCTTTAGCTATTTGAGGTTTTTTTGTGGCTCCATATGAATTTCATCCACATTTGTTCTATTTCTTTGAAGAATGTCATTGAGATATTTATTGGGATTGCATTGAATCTGTAAATTGCTTTTAGTAGGAAGGCCATTTTAATAATTCTTCAACCCATGAGTAGGGGATGTCTTTCCATTTCTTTGTTTCTTCTTCTATTTCTTTTAACAATGTTTTATAATTATCTTTGTGTAGGTCACTCACCTCCTTTGTAGGTTTATTCCTAGGTATTTGATTTTTTTGTTTCAATTGTAAATGGAATGGTTTTCTTAATTTCTTCTTCAGATTGATTGTTTGCATATAATAAGGCTACTGATTTTTGTGTGCTGATTTTGTATACTGCTACTTTACCAAACTGGTTTATTATTTTAATTAGTTTTTCTATGGAATATTCCACATCTTCTTAATCCACTTATCTTTCATTTTGGCACTTAGGTGGTTTCCACAGCTTGCTGCTGTTTAGGAGTGGATATATCCCTTCAAATTAGTGTTTTTGCACTCTTTGGGTATAGCTCATAGAGGAATTTCTAGATCACATAGTAGACCTATTTTTAATGTTTTGAGAAACTTCCATAATATTTTTCCATTGAGGCTGAACCAGTCTACAATCCCATCATCTGTGCAGGAGGGCTCCTTTCTCTCCACATCTTACCCAGCATTTGTTTCTGGTCTTTTTTTCTACAGTCCATTCTCAAAGGTATGGGGTGCTATCTCATAGTTTTTATTTACATTTAACTGATATTAAGATGAACATTTTTTTCACATGCCTGTGAGCCAGCTATTTGTCTTTTTTGTAGAAGTGTCTCACTTTTTTGATTGGGTTGTTTTCTAGTTAACTATATGACTTCCTTGTAGATATCAGATATTAGCCCATTGTCAGATATATGATCTATGAATATTTTCTCCCACTCAGTGGAATGCCATTTTATTTTAATAATTTCTTTTACTGAACAGAAGCTTTTTATTTTGATATGGCCTCATTTGTTTGTTTTTGCTTTTGTTTCCCTTGCCATTTTAGCAGACACTCTGAAGACATTATTGAAGCTAATGTTGCCAGAGTATTTTGCTTTTGTTTTATTAATCTCCTTTTAAAGAAAACTAATTGCCTAATGTTACCCAACAAGCAGAAACAGTTGGATTTTTCCCTCTTCTAACACTTCCTCAATGACCACCCCCCTACTTTAATTCTGTGTGTCATCTTTTTTATGCCTCATTTTGGGGTACTGCTCATTACTTAATTAATACTCTTCATTATCTTGGGTCACTCTTTTATAACTTACAAAACATTTCTTTAGAAATAACTCTTTATATCACTTCCTTAAATTGGAATCAAAATCGTTTATCATACCTGTTAAAATATATAGTGAAAATAAAATAATATATTGAATTATTCTAGAAACTGTTGCTTGAGAAAGCTTTGCCTAAGCCCTGAACATTCCTTTTGATTGAAAGGAGAGATAAGAAGTATTAAAGAAGTGTGAGGTGCTACCCCTACCCCAGTCTTCCTCCTTGACCTGTCAGAGTGCAGAAGTGACTAACTTTCCCCCAGGTAACTCAGTGTTATTTAATGTGTTACTTACAACCATAACCTTAAAAGTGTGCCACAGAGGCACATAGTCTACACCCTGGGGCAGACCACTCAATGGCCTGATGCCTTTAATAGTGAGGAGGCCAGACAGAGAAAAACATGCAAATACCCACACACAGTACCCAGTGTTTAGGGACAGGGAGAAGTTTCGTGGGACTAGACACTGAGTCTCTGTGTGTGTGTGTGTGTGTGTGTGTTCTAGGGCCACAAGCCAGAAAGTAAATGGAAGCTGAGGGGGGATAGTATCTTGGGCCTTTTTCTGGAGGCCTTTGAGTATCACATTTAGGTAGAAGCCCAGCTGGTCCAGAGACACAGTATTTCTTCTCCACTATGCCTGGCTTAGGCCCCTGATAGTTTCTAAGGGTAGATATAGGAAAAGTATCTTTATTCTTGCTTGGAGTCTATATCCTGGTCATCACTAGTCCCACCCTCAAAAGTAAAGATTTTCTTTACAGAGAAATGGAGGCAGGTACATTTCAGTGTGAGCAAGGGCCCAGAATTGCACTTGAAAAAGATGATCTGTCTAGTATGTCAAGGTAGCAGCAAGTCCAGCGGAGGAAGAAAACAGGCCCAGGGACTGCGCTTGGAAAATATAGTGTGTGCTGTGGCCAGCGAAGACCACCAACCTAAGACATCCCCAGCAGAGGCTTGAAAATGAGAAAGTGTTTCCCTGGCATCAAGGTCACAAAGTGCAGAAGAAAGACTGCCGACTTGAGGGTGGAGAAGCGCCAGTCCTGCCCTTTACTGACCAGGTGAACAAATTGCCTAACCTCTCTATGACTTTACTTGCTTTTCCAGAAATGAGGATAACCCCTGCTTGGTTGAATCATGTTCTAAATGAAAGACAAGACGTATGGAAAAGGATTCTGGGACCTGTAAGTGCTGAATAAATGTAGAAAGTTATTACCTTTGTGCAAACACAGCCTGTCTATGCTGGAACATTTGTGCTATATGGAAAAAAGTTCCAACACAGATGGAAAAAGGCCAGAAGCTGGCAAGAGAAGGAGAAGTCATGTATAAATGCAAGAGATTAACACCATTGATACTAAGAGGCTCAGAATTCAGATTCAATTAAAAAAAATTCTGCAAGCCAAACTGCCCCATCTCATTTCTGTTGCAAGTTACCACTCATCTCAGAGAGCTTCCCAGTCCAGACAGGCCCTCAGGGAGGCCTCGATATGCTCCATCCAGAGGTACACTCAGAGGGTGGCAAGTGTGACAACAGAGATGCCTCCTTTTACGTATGTGACATTCACTTTCATATCAAATATGGTTAACCTGACACATATTCAGTGATAGGTATATGTTGTGTGCACCCTGACAACTACACACAAATGATAAATGGCCCTATTAAGTGACTGTAATGCTTATTATTATTTAACACAATCACAGTTTGGAGTTTTTTCTCTTCACTGTTAGTTTTCCAGAATTTGCCATGAATACTGTCTTTCCTGATTGCTGTGATGATGATAATGATGGTGATCATTATCTCTCACACACAGACACAGGAACTCACGTTCATACGCATACCCAAACCCACGCTCATATACACATTAAGGGGCCCTCACACACTCATCCACGCTCACATGTTCACTCACAACCTCACACAGTGGAAGACAGTGGTCCTGCAGTGCTCCTACAGGCATGCTTTCCTTGCAATGACTGCCTGTCCCTTTGTCCCTGGGCTTGGATTTTACCCATGACCCTCCTCCCCCATGCAGTCTTCTCCCACGCTTAAGAGTAATTTTACCTTTATAGGGTAGAATAATGATTTAATTTACCTAAATCTTTTCTTGTCTTAAAAATTACTGGACAGAGAAAGGTGAGAAAGAGGGTTGAGAGACCACAATAACCTGTGGTAGAGGATTATGGGTGCTTTGGCAGTGGGAGAGCCATGGTGACTACACCTGAGGCGGGAATCCTATACTGTCAAAACACTGGCATGGGTGTGAAGCAATGGTACACCAATAACACCATGCAAATTAAAAGTTTTTGGAAAAGGGGAAAAAAGTTAATTATTTGACCCATCTGGGATTGATTTTTACATGTGGTATAAGGTAGAAATCCAATTTAATTTTTTTTCCATATGGATAGTCAGCTATCTTAGCATCATTCATAGTCTATATTTTCCTCCATGTAATACAAGATGTCACATTTGAGATACATTACGTTTTTACATATATACACATGTCATTGTTTAGTTGTCTTGATTTTGTCGCACTGGTTAGTCTGTCATTTCATTAATTAAAAATAATTACTGGACCACCATGGAATAAGAAATGTTAGAACTAGTGCATCCTAAGAAGATACTACTAGCCTAACTGTCAAGTAGCGTGGCAGACTCTTGATTAGATCCTGTTCACCATGGTTTTCTATTCATCTGGTGTGACGGATAGTCCATAGGATGTTTATAATAAATATTTTTTGAATTAAAAAGAACTTTTTTATAGTTAAAGAACTTGAGGTCCAAAGCAGTTCTGTGACGTGTCCAAAGTCATAGACACACACACACACACACACACACACACACATATAGATATAGATATGGATAGATAGAGATAGAGAATGGCAGTTCCAGGACCCAATACAGTGTTTTCAGCTTTTACCAAGGGCCCAGCATGAAACAAGTGGCACATTCAAGTCACAATAATTAACTTGAGGAAAGTTTAATACAGGGACTATTTACAAAGATGTGGGCTGCAGGTAGGAAAACCACAATGGCTGAAGCAAGGTCCCAGCACTAAAGATAGTAAGAAGTTATTATGTCCCTAGACCCGAGGGGGCATGAGAAAGAGTGCCCTGAACCAAGCAGAGGGGCATGGAGCGAGGGCTGCCTTCAGAGAGAGGGATTCAGCCAGCTCTGGGCAACCTTCCCTCATTCCCTCCTGGCCCTCCAGTCACCTTTCAGGTCTCCCATTGGCTAAACTCAACAGGAAGCCAGAGACAAAGGGAAGCTACTTGATGGAGTCCCTAGCAGTCAGCCTCTTGGGCAGAAGGCAGGTGGGGAAGGGGAGACAGTATATCTGAAGGGTGATAACTACTCCCCCATACTGAGGCGACCCTCTAGGAGCTCATCCAGAGTCGGTGACTTAATTAAGTAAACATCTACTGAGGCCTCAGAACTTATGCTGGTGGTACCAGGCTGTGCTTCTTGGTCCCCAAGTGCTACTGCACAGCCTATTATCCTCTACACAGTTTCATTCATCAGAGCCATTCCTAGCATAGCTTGGTCTCCCAGTATTACATTTTTAATATGATCCTCCTGGGTGGGTTGCAAATATTTCCACAGTTTATTTATTGACTGCTGGTGAAAGAGGCTATAGGAATGTGTTCTAGGCTGGTTGTGGAGGAGGATGGGAAACTGCCACAGAGGAAAGATAGGTGAGCAGGGCTCTGGTGAGCCCAGAGGCTGTTCCTCCACAATCTCACCTAAACAAACTGCATGCCCATCTTCATTACACCATACACAGTACACCTCACACTGCTACCCACTAGGGAAAAGGAGTGTGTATTTATTGGAAATAGAACAACAAGAAGTGAGAAACAGGAGAATTGAGGAAAGCAAAGGTGCCTAGGGCACTACCCCCTATTTTCCCAGCAGATTCCTGGCAAAGAATGTGGGCCAATGTCAGGAAATCCCAGGTGTCCCTACCCCAAACAGAGGGAAAAGAGAACAGCAGACTGATAACAAAAGGCATTCTCAAGTGAGTATTCAGATTCAGTAGCTTTGATAATTGACCAGGCAGCTGCATTGCCAAATGTTGATTAGAATTGGTCAAGCTTCCAACCCCCCTCTCTCTGGAACACATAGATCCATCATCCCAATGCTCATCATCTCAAAATCCCAGGGTGTGTTTAATTAATGCTACTGCTATTTAAAGGACACAATATCATCTGGCTCACATAATGGGAATAAGTCCAAATTCATTTTTTAAAGGAAAAATCCATTATCTCTACTTCTGGGACTTTCTTAACACTACATCAACTCTATTTCAGGCTATAGTAGTTTGATTCTTTTGTCTTTCAATCTTTTCCAAAGGGAGGAACTGCCTACCTTGGAAAAGTCACTGGAGTGGTTTCCAATGATATCGACCTTGTGTTTGTAGAGAAGGGGGTAAATTCAGGCCTCAACTCTCCTGCCCTCACAACAGAGAGAACAGAAGACTTGGAGACATCTGGGAATGCTTTTTTTATTATTATTTTTAAAACTTGTAGGTGTATTTTAAAAAGTAGTTTGTACATTCACATGTTTTAAAATCCAGAGAATACAAAATGACATGCTGAGAAAAGATTCTCTTACCCATGGCCCCCGGCCACGGCCCCCTCATACACCCACACTTTTATGTCTTACGAAATCTGCAATTTCTGTATGCCTCTATAGGCAAATACAGAATCATACTTTTCTCTCTTTTTTAAAACAAAATGTATCCTATTTCCAGATGTGATATTAAAATGTCATTCTCTGTAGAAATGTACTTGGAAGTAGCTCCCCTACCTATCTCCCTTTAACACCTGTCATTTGAGTGAAAGAGGAAAGGTAGAAAGAGTCTTGATAATGAGAAAGAGCATCTTTCTAGTGCATTTTGCTGCAAAGGTGGTCGTGAAGAAAGTTTCTTGGTGAAGCCAGTGGAAATATTTATAGGGACAAATGGGATGTGTGTGCCTGTAGATTTTGTGTCTGGTGATGTCTAGTTTGGGGAGCTTAAGAAAAGGTTATATTGAGGATTGGAAACACTACTGTCAGGTACAACCTGGCCTTTGTGCTCAAAAAGCAGGTGGAGTCTATTCGATTTCCCCCAAAATGGCCCTACACATCCCCTCAGTAGGAATGTGTGTGGTACAGACTGAGAGTATTTATGTCCGTGTTGGGCCTGGTTGCCAGGCAGTGTTGTTGGTCTTTGCATAAATGATGGGGCTGGTTCTGGGTGGTTTCTGCAAGTGTGCCCAGATTGTGGCCGTGTCCACAGAAAGGACATGCTTCTTTCAACTTTTGTTCATATGGCCTGACAGGCTTCTGGTTAAAACTACAACAGTGCGGAGGTTGTAGGGATAGGATACAAAGAATAGGTCTCCCCAAGATGCACAGAACAGGCCTTTCTAAGACCTATCACTTTGGCATGAAGATTATTTTGAGCTGATGTTGATCAAAGACCATCAGGTTTACAAGAAACTTTTATCACTTTCCTTCAAATAATGAATATTGGGGGTATTAACCAAAATTAGGATATTTACAAGAAATAACCTTTTTATTAGAGAACTCTATCTATATGGCAGGGAAACTTTCTAGTTACAGAGCATCTGGTCTTCATCATGTCACCCCCACTGTCCTCTGCCTATGAGTTCCCCTCCTCTCTCCTTATCAGCCCCAGGCTCCTATCACATTCTGTAGCTCGGGATATATACCTTCACTTTGCCCCATTTACTTTAGAATGTCTATCTATGTAGAGTCTCTGTATGTAATTGAATTTGTTCTTTTTTTCCTATTAATCTGTCTGATGTTAATTTGATTCTTGACCAGCCCAGGAAGAACCAGAGGGGTGGAGGAAAATTTCCTCTCTGCTCCTATAGGTGAATGTGGGAAAACTGTCCTGACAAACCCTGAGTTTAACTATAATCAAAGGGCTTCAGTGGAGGCCAATCCAACCGGAGGGCTCACTCACATTCACTGGTACTTTTCCCCGGGCTCCATCCCTGCCTCAGCTTCCTGTTTGTTACCGTGCTTTTTGTACTGTGATGGATGGTTCTTTGGACATTTGCCGAGATATTTTTGCACCCAGCCTGTCTGATCCAATGAGATGCCTCAGGTGTTTCCTCCTGACCTGATCTTAGTGTCAGAACCTCATCTCCACCTTTGTTGTTTTGAATTGACCAAACGGTCCCTGGGACTAGAGTCTGGCAGATTCATTTGGATTCTACAGTGTCAGGTTCTTTTAAAATCTGCATATTAGTTCAACCTCAGAAAAACAATTTCTTTTCTGAGATCAGCAGCATGCTACAGGACTGGTCCCGGCAAAGGTCCTCTGCCTCCCGGCTCCCCATCTGCAGGTGGACAGGGCTCTGTCTACATCCCCAGTGCCCCAGCATCTGCAGCAATGACTGTCTGCTACTTCGTGGGTTTACCTTAAGCTACCTTATATAATGAATTACTTGAACTTAACTCCCTCACTCTCTCAAATTTAACTGTCAAATTGAGGAAGTAGATAAATTCTGAGTTTGGGAGGGAAACAGTAATGTCACCATTGCCCTTGAAAAATAGCATAAATAAGTCATTTTAATTATATTCTCCTTTTACCAATAACAACTGTCTGCAGTCCTATCTTCAGTAATACTCTCACATGACAGCAGATAAGATTCCCCAGTCTTGTTGTTTGGGGAAGATTATATTTCGTTTCATGTTTAATTGACAAGCTATACTTACCGTGGCCATTTCCAGAGAGATAGGAAAGCCACCTGATTTTGAAGAGATGATAGAGGGCTTGGGGATAGAACAAAGGCTATTTGATGGCAAATGTCCTTGTCCTTTGGGCTGAGGTGTTCCTGTTCCATCTTCAGTTTCATCAGCAGATATACAGTTGCCTTCATGATTCTGTGTAAAATGCCACCACCAAAAAACAAACAGAACCGGTGATGACCTTTTTTTCCCCTTTTCTTTCTCTCTCTGTAATATCATTGTTCAGAAAATATTGTCTCCCTTTTAAGATGTCTGAAATGGTGATAAATAGCAATAAAAAAGGCAGAAAAATCCCAGTGTCTGTGTCAAAGAGGTTTCTCATAACTTTTATGTGAGGAGGAGAGGTTAAATGTAACTATGGAAACATAATTAATGCTATCAAGACCTTGACTTGAAATTATGTTTCAAGCAGAATGTAAATGTCACCGTCTTTTGTTTTGAGAAGACAATATTTTATAAACAATGACTGAATCTTTCTAGTCTGTACCAGGTATTTCTCATTGCTGTTAACTGGCCAGTAAACGAAGGCAAGTTAATTTTTATAATTCTCTCTCATTCCTTTGCCCCAATAAGTGAATATAATAATGTTATTCTTTAAAAACTCAACCTCCCCTTTAAGAATTTTTTTCTTTTCTTATGGAATTTAAATTGAATTAGCATCAAGACTTCTTCCAAAAGACCTAACTTCTACACTAATATCATGAAACTAAACCAGACCTAATGGTCACAGAAATGTGCAGGAAATGGCCTTAGCTTTTCTGCAACGCTGGAGGAAAAGATGTTTTCTTATCTCAGAAAGTCAGTACCCAAGTCACAGACTACTGATGGAATAAGATGTATTTTGTAAATCAAATGGAAAACCTTTATATATGGGGGCAATGGACTCCTCCATCTGTGTATTTTTTCCCTTTCAAAGATTGTTTTCTTTTTGAATATTCTAGTCTCTTAAATGGCAGCTATTTCCAGGACTAATACTTCCAGGACCAAAATAGAAATATTATCTCCCTGATTCTAATTTAGACTGGTTAAGAGAGTTTTAGCACAAATAAAGCTTTAGTACACAGGTTATTTGGAGCAAGATCTTTTAGCTTTGTACTTAAAGCATTAATAACTCAGTTGTTTGATCATATCATATATTAGTGCCAGAAAAATCATCTTTATATTTTGTCTTGTGTTTGTTCAGTGGCTGAATTAATACTTGAAATGCAAAGCTTCTAACCTCCTAACTTCTTCAAGTTGCATGAGGTATAAACACCTTTCATCTTACATGTATAACGGATTTTAAAACACCCCTTTAACACCTGAATTCAGTCATCTTTCCCTTATTTGAAAATGTTAAAGGAAAACAATTTTTCAGGAGCTGAATAAATATGATAATTATTTTCAAAACTACTTTTCTTCAGGGATCTGAAGCACTCAGTTGTCAGAACCAAGTATCATTTCACTAGTTTAGGAATGCTAGACTCTACTATTATTTTTTTCTAAAATAATAACTATAAGGTGCTCTTAATGACGATAAATAGCTCTAAAAACTAGGATAAGATTTTTATGGAAAAAGAAAGCTCAAGAAAAATCTTTACCAGGCTTTCTAGTTTTATGTTTTCACACATTTAAGGCTGGTTCCTGAATGACATTTTGTGCAGAGAATAAATTCAGATAATGCTGTTAATGTGATTGTTTGAAGAAGCAGCTAGAAGAAAAATACATTGGCTTTGAGAAAAGTAATTACCTGGGGAGTTGTATTATTGGTTCCCAACCTATAAATGAAAGAGAAACATCAAGTAAATTACTCACTCTATTCAACCCTTGCACCCTCAAACATCCTCAAACCCTAACCTTACGAGGAAAATCTCTTTCCTCAAATAGTGATACCTGAAGCATTTTAAATGTAAATTGATAATGGAGACTGCTCACATAGCAAGCATAAAAGCTGATTACTTAAACACCCCAAATTCCTTTGGTTCTAGAGAAATGAGAAAATGAGAGTATCTTACCCATGACAACTAAAAATTTCCCTCCATTTGTCAAGAAATGAAATTTTCCTAGTTATCTCCTCTAAATCCAGCCCT
This sequence comes from Scalopus aquaticus, assembly GCA_004024925.1. Classification (NCBI taxonomy): domain Eukaryota; kingdom Metazoa; phylum Chordata; class Mammalia; order Eulipotyphla; family Talpidae; genus Scalopus; species Scalopus aquaticus. The sequence continues at coordinate 14,730 of PVIJ01008754.1, forward strand.
TGGGAGCTTTGTTCCTGGTTGGAGACCTCCATGTCCATGTAGCCAGTGTGAGGAATTGTAAGAAGGAATTGAGAGGGTGAGAGAGAGGTGTGCCAGCACCGGAGCTGGCCAGCACAGATGGCAGAGGAAGGGTGCCTCCCCTACTTTTGACCAGCAAGATCACACCACACACTAGGGCTCTGGGCTGACTGCAAGCCCCTGCTAGCAGATCATTATTAAACTTTTATTAGAGGTGTGGAGCTTGCAAGATTATTCCCAATCTTTCTTCTTGCTGTTTTCATATGATGCTTTATTAAAAAAAAAAAAAATCCAGAAGCAAAAATTTAGTCTCTTGATTTTTTTAAGCAAGTCTCTTTAGTGTTTAATTAACCATACCCTTGGAAAATTCTTCCTTAAGAGTAAGTTAAATCCTTTATGCTTTAATTATCATTCATTTTCTTTAGTTCTACTTTCAGTGGTGATGGAAATTTCTTGATTATATTCCTTCCTAAAAGAATTCTACAAATCCACTGGAACCTAGAAGATGGTTGACACACTCTTTTGTTCTTTGGTGGTGTGGTGAGGAGTAAGAGGAGTCAGGCGCAGGGGCTAATCCCAGGGCCTTCCCCATGAGCTTTCAAGCTTGGAGAAGTTATTTCATTGCTGAACTTCACTGTCGTATCTTCACCTGGCTTATCACATAATGAAGATGACTGATGTCAAAACTCCTAGCCTTTAATGAATGTTATTTTTGTTACCTTCATATGTTAAAATTCTTTAAAAGTTTGATATTTTTCATGCCAATATAATATTTTAGGGGTGGTGTCATGACCCAGGGTAGAGCTAGAAGTTAGCAACCCTAAAATGAGAAGACCTGGACATTGATCCTGACCCAGTCCCTTAATCACTGGTCACATGGCTTGGTCACTTAGTCACTGGTATGGGCACTAGTCTTCATCTGAAAGGCCAGTGTGGTAGAATAGGAAATATACCTATATACAGTCTTTTTCCCTGGTTCCTGGAATGGAATTCTTAAAAATCTTGGAGTTTCTTGAGTAGCAAAGGTGATGCACCATTTATGGTTCTTATGAGGCTTGATGGTCCCTAGATGGCTTCAGAATTGGTACTAGTCGCCAGAAAGACCAAATCTTGATGAAATTTGTAGTCCTAGACCCTAGCCTCCAAAGAGGCGAGATGAGCTAGAGATCAAGTTAATCACAATGGCCAGTGATTTAATCAATCGTACCTATGTAATTAAACCTCCCTTGAACACCTGAACAACGGGGTTTGGGAGAGCTTCCAAGGTGACAAACTCATTCATGTACCAGGTGGATGTCATACTGCAGCTCCATTGGGAGTAGACACCTGTGCTGGGGACCTTTCTGGACCTCACCCTATATACCTCTTCATATCACAGTTTATTTTTTGTATCCTTTATAATAAACTAGTAAATACAAGTCAAGTGGCTACTGGAGTGCTGTGAATCATTCTAACAAATTACTGTATTTGAGGGAAGGGTTTGCAGATTATATTTGTTCACTATAGAACTTGTTTCTTCAAAAGTAGTGGAAGGAAGAGTAGTGTCTGCTGCTCTAAGTGTCTGATCTTGGGGGAAAACCTAAGTTATCTTCTAAAAAACTTATTTGATTAGGTCACACGCAACAAGGATAATCTCATTTTTGATTAGATAAAAGTCAAACTGATTAAGGACCTTAATTACATCTGCAAAGCCCCTTCATGTTTGTCATATAAGGTAACACAATCATGAAAGTGATATCCCATCACCTTTGCCATATTCTGTTGGTCTTTTTTCTTGCACGCATTTTGGCAGAGTATGTCTCAAGGAATTAGTCAATTTCATTTAAGCTATCAAATTTGTGAGCATCGAGTTGTTCAGTGCTCTTTTATTATCTTTTTAAACTTTATGGGCTCTGTAATTATGTCCCTGCTTTAATTTCTGATATTAGTCATTTGTATCCCCTTTTTTTCTTAATTAGCTAGAATAGTGGCTTGCTAATTTTATTGCTTTTTTCCCAAAGAATCAGCTTTTTGGTTTTATTATCTTTTTCTGTTGATTTCCTATTTTCAATTTCTTTGATTTTGCTCTAGTCTTTATTATTTATTTTCTTCCCCTTACTTTAGATTTGCTATTCTTTTTCTAGTTCCCTAAGGTAAAATCTTAGGTCATTGATTTTTATCATTCTTCTTTTTTTTAATATATACATTCAATGCTGTACATTTCTGTTAAGAACTTCTTTTGCAGTGCAAATTTTGAAAAGTATTGTTTCATTTTCATTTAGCTGAAATATTTTTAATAATCTTGAGGTTTCTTCTTTAACGTGTGTGTTGTTTAGAAATATGTTGGCTAATCTCCACCAATATTAGGATTTCCCAGACATTTTGCTTTACTGATTTGTAGCTTAATTCCATTGTAGTCTGAGAGCAGACTTTGTATGGTTTCTATCCTTTCAAATTTGTTAAGTTTTGGAACAACTCAAGTCAACTGGTTAGCAGGCAGGTGTGTTTTACAACCCAGAATGTGGTGTATCCTCGTGAATGTACCTTGTAAGCATGAGAAGAATGTGTGTTCCGTTATTATTTAATGAAGCAGTCTATAGATGTCAATTATATTCAGTTGATTGATGGTATTTTCAAGTTCAGCTGGCTATGTCCAGTTTTATGCCTACTGGCATTTCTCAGAAGGGTGTTGACTCTCCAGTCATAATAGTGGATTCATCTATTTCTCTTTGAAGTTATATCATTTTATTAACCTCACAAAATTTGGACTCTGGTTAAGTGCAAATACATTAAAAATGATTATGTTTTCTTGGAGAATCTTAATCTGCTGTGATGTCCTTCCTTACTCCGTATTCTGTTAACAAGAGGCAAGTCACAAGTCCCCCTAGCACTCAAGGGGACAGTAGGATGCAGAGGGTGGCATGTTGGAGGATCACATTAGGGTGTTCTCACAGCATCTACATTCTGACAGTGGTGTTGAGCTAACCATTTCCTTTGTTTGTGCCTCATTTTCTACTCTGGCAAAATGGGGATGATAATTTTAACCACCTCCTTGTGTCACTATGAGGATTCATCGATTAATATGTAACAAGTATTTAGAACAGTGGCATGTAGCAAGTGCTCCATAATTTTTAGCTGTTTCTTTTCAAAATAGGGACAACAATCCCTTCCCAGTTGGCCAATTAGTGTTGTTACAAAACTCAGGAGGCTGCAAGTCTCTAGTAACTGAAAAGCACCACCCTTTGGGAGTGGGTTATTGTTTTAGGGCTTGGCTTCCTCATTCTTTCAACAAATGTCTCTCTCATCTACTTTCCTATGATTGGGCAATGACACAACTGTTTACCTGTGTGGATGGAAATGGGGGTGCCATGTTGAAACATCAGTTTGGCATTTCACCTCTGCCTGCTTCAAGATATTTTTCACCTTGTTTTCAAGACTTCTCAGGCTTGGGTAAGGTCACAGGGCAACAACTAATGAGGCATAGGTTCACGAATCTGCTGTGTGATCTGAGAGGGACACCAGAGCACCACTTCGCTGCTCGCCTTCTCTGATTTTAGCCTAGTGTGCCAATTCTCTCTAACTCCACCTGCAATCTCTTGACTCAGGCCCATGAATCCGTTTCTATGTATGAACCATTTGTGGTTTTGTAATGCTTTGTGCTCTGCCTGGACTTCAGATCATCCAATTTTCTATGGAGCCAGGAAAGCCCCTTTAGAGACTGTACAATTCATTCTCAGGAACGTAATTCTAGGTACCAGAAGCAGAGTAATGCTAACAAAGTCCAAAGGCAGGCAAAATTAACAGATGCTCCTGATAATGAACACGGTGTAGAAAGGTTTTTCATAATGACTGCCTCTGTGGAGTATTAATAGGAATGCATCCCTTCCCTCCCAGTCTCCCCTCACACCATCTGTTATTTGTGTCAGGCAGTCAGTAATTGCTATATGTGACCCTTGTTGTTAGTAACAGGGACAACACTGCACATTGCAGATTTCTTTGCTTTCTCCCATCTTCTGGCAGCTGTGGTTATAAGGTTTGTGTCTATCCTAAGATGGTAGATCAGGATTCCCTTGGATTTTGTAACTAAATATAAACAATCATTTACCCTCCCTGTTGGGACTAAGTTATAAATAATAAGTGGGAGCAATCTTTCATCAGGATGACGGTGGTTACTAGGAAACGGGCACGGCAGTCAGGCTCTCTGTTGTCATCCTGAATCCATATGGCGCCGAGTATAAGCTCTGGTTCTCTGTCTTTGGCCTATCAAATGGCTCTTGAGTATTCTGTTTATGCATATTGAAGTATTCTACACTTTTGTGCACTTTCGGGAACAAAGACGGGTTCTAATTTGGCCTCTGTCATTAACTTGCTATGTGCTTTCGGTTGAATTAATTCACCTCGCTGGTTCTCAGTTTAATTCCTGTAACTTCACTTTACAAGTTGACTACTTTTCAGCAAAGCTCCTTCTTAGAGTAGAAGAGAAATTCAAGTTTTGGGTGAACAAGGCCTCCTACTTTAGGACAAACCCCTCACTTTAGAGCTGCCTGACTGATAGGTGGATTGAAGAGGACAGGTCTTGACCCAAGACAGGAGCCATTGGTAGAATCCGGCCCTGTCCTTGCTCTGGGTAGGCCCAGGTCTGGCACCAGGGTAGTGAGCCGCAGGCTGGCCCTCAGAACTGGACCTGCAGTGGTCATGTCCTAAGACCCTTGCAGGCCTAGTGGGGGAAATCTGTCATGACCAGAGACTCAAGTGACGGTGGTTTCAACAAGCCAGAAGCTTTCTTTATGGGAAAGACCAACACTGTCATAAATCTCTGGGTACCTGTCACCTATTTTTTAAAAGAGACATATTAAATGGTTGCAATGTGTGGAATTTATTTGAATCCAACGAAAAAGTTTGAGAAACTTGGAGAAATTAGATAATAATTTAAAAACTACTGATTTTTTTTAGATGTGACAGTGGTATGCTACCATTTTTTAAAAGGAGCCTTTACCTGAGATATGTACTAAAATATTTGTGGATGAAGTGATGTGATATCTGGAATTTGCCTCAAAATGATTCACTCCGGAAGTGTTGGAATTGGATGAGGCCATATAGATGACACAAAATTGGGCAGTAGTTGGTAGTTGAAGATGTGTAATAGGCAGATAGGAATTCATGATATTACTTTCTCTAATCATGTATATATTTGAAATTTCTCATGGTAAAATGTCTGAAATGTTTAATGTTCATAATCAGTGATTTAGAATCTGTCCTTTAAAGAAAATCTATGAAAAAAGTCCCACACAAGTGCCAAAAGTATATAATCACAGTAGTTGTATATATAGGAGTTATAACTGGAGAAAAAAAGTATTCCTATGAGAAAAAGAAGCCTTGAGGAGAAAAGGTAGTATTAAAAGTTCCAGGCATTTAGAAATTTCAATGGCTAATATAGACTTTATTAATAATTTTATTATTCATCTATAATCACTTAAAAGTTTTAAGTAGATAAAACAAATAAGATACCGATATTACCACAAATCCCTTACACCAATACCCAGATTTTTCTTCTGTATTATTAATCTGTACATTAATTTTAGAAACATTTATCATTTTCTGGTGCCCACTATGATACATGATGCATAGCATTTTATTATTTTTTCATTACAGCTTATGTCTTAACATAAATAAGTCTGAGTTGGCAGTGATTAGTATGGTGGCTCTTCAATCATCAGGCACCCTGATTTCTCCCCATTTTTAATCTGTCATCCACATTCTTGACTTCCTCTCATACTCTTATACGGCTGCCTCACCTCCTGTCATTAACTGTATTCCAGAGAATAAGAAAGGGAAAGGGGGACAGTACATGCCCTTTAAAATCACAACCCGGAATTTGCACATGTCACTTCTACTCACATCCCATAGGCCAGAATTGTGCTGTCGCTAGTTGGAAGAAGTTTGGAAATGTAGCCCTTAACTGGGAAGCCATTCATTGTGCTAAGAATGTTTTCACTACCTAGTGAGAAGCAACAGGGAAGAAGCTATTGGAGGACAATAGTTTCTGGCATGAATGCCTTGTAGAATTATTTATGTGTGGCTTCTAGGCGATTTCCCTTTTGATGTGAGTCCCTCCCTCCCTCCCTCCCTCCCTCCCTCCCTCCCTCCCTCCCTTCCTTCCTTCCTTCCTTTCTTCTGAGTTTATTTCTTGCCTTCCCTCTCCATCTGTGTTCTGGTTCCTCCTCACCATTTCCCTTCCTTCTTGTCTCCTCCCTTGCTTTAGGAGGCCTGGTGACCACATTCCTTCAGTCCTAGAAGTTTTTTTTTTTAAGATTTATTTATTTATGCATACAAGCTGGGGTATAGGCCAAAAGTGTGCGTGGGGGAGGGGGTGAGAGGATTCACTAGAGACAGAGTGGGAAGCAGAACAGGCAGACTGACTGAAATACACTGATGAGGAGAACAGCGGGTGAGGCAGAAGAGGTCTGCTGTGCCATGTGGGAAGCTCCCTGGCCAGGGATCAAACTGGTGCTGCAGTGGCTCTGGATAACTTCATAGGGCTACGCTTAACCTGCTGCGCCACCAGGGACACCCCAGTCCTAGAAGTTCTGATTTAGATGCCCACTCACCTATCATTCATACTGTTAACCAAACTTAACAGTTAAGTGGACACTCCTCTTCCTGGTCCCAACTAAGGGGTATAAGCTACAAGTCAGGGTACAGCTGGTCTGGTGCCCAGAAAGGGGGAAAAATGCCTTCTTTGTGAAAAAGCTGTATTTTGAAAACGGCTGCCTTCAGACAAATAAGTAACTTCAAAGAATGTCAACTCTGAGAGATATGACATTGCTAAAATCCCTAGTTCCCAGGTGATAAGACTAAATAGGATACATTTTAACAACCCTCCTCATTTTTCTCATTACATAGACAACATCAGATAGATACATTAACTGGACCCCTACACAGATTATCTTTGTAGAAATCCCTGAAATGTTTTATGTTCTGAACTGTTTCTAATCTTTATGGAGAAGTTCCTCTTTCAGGCAGCTTGCCCAGAGCTATCTGGAGGCTGTTTCCGGACTTGAGTCCTTGGTCTTGACTCTTTAATAAACCCACTGACTTTCACTTACTCAATTTATGTAAGCCAACAATGCATTTCTAGCCTTGTAGTCACTCTTCACCCCCTCACTCCCACCCACACTCACATACTTGGTTCTGCAGCTCAGGAGACATGGGTTTAAGTCCTGCCAACTTTACTTCGCCTGTGACCTTGGGTAAGTCAATTATGCACTATAAGACTCATATTCCCCACTTTGAAGATGGCATCATTACATCACAGGAAAGAGTTCTGGCTTAGCTCACTTTATGTGATAACTGTCAGGATCCAGATTGGTGTGGAAGTGCTTGGGCTTTATAAAGTATAGCCCCATGGCTGCAAGGCATGGAGGGAGCTCTGGGGAACGGCCCTTTCCCTAAATCTAATCACTCTGCCTGCTTTCAGAGGGAGCCCCCAGGAGTCACCCATCTGTAACATGACCTCATTCATGACTAGTGAATTCAGGTGTAGACTCAGGACCTAAACAGGCTTGTGTGTGTGTTTGTAGGGGGGAGGGGATGTATATATGAACCTCATATTGATACAGGGCAGCAAGGGGCACTAAAACTGGCCAAGGACACTCCCCAAATAGTTTACCCGTCACCGTCTGGGTTCTTCACTTGCATGCACAATTGCAAGACTACTCAGGTTCAGAGAACAACAACAATGGTATTTATTTAACAAATCAGGGGGAAAACAAAGTTACTGAGGCCAGAAAATGGCCGTTTACCTCACCTGAAGCAGTGTCCACTGTTTTAAAGTCTTAAACACAAATGCTTCCCAGATGGCACCTTCCTGCCACTGAGGATCAGGAGCACTTGGCAGCCAGACTACCAACTCACGAAGATAGGAGAAGACACAAAAAGAGATGCTTACCAGAGCTGCGGAGATGCCCCAGCATAGCACCAGACAAGCGACACTCAAAACAGCAGCTGCAGCGACCAAGACTGGATGAACAGCCACACTCATGCTCAGTGAGGTGCCCGGCTCCCATCTTTACCTTCCCTGCCAGGCTGTAACAATAGCAAAGCTGGCAACAGTTTCAGTTGCTCGGCTACTTGCAAAGCCTCCAAACTTTTCCTCTCTGAAGTTGGCTGCTGAAAGGCTCTCCACATCCTTCAGAGGCGTGCAACAACCTCCTAAAGGTCAGCATGGTAGGGTCAGGAATCACTGATCTCGAAATAGCTGAAGAGCTGAAAATGCTGAAATGCCAGATGCTGAATCCCAAATACTCAATTATGGGGGAGCTTCTGCAGTCCCTTACATTTCTTATCAGAGTCTCCACCCCAAAATGAGATACCTTGCTCGAATTTTCCCTGGGGCTATTTATACTCACCAGCAGTCCCCTCCAGGCACCACCTGTAACAGTCTTTGGCTTCAGCCACAATATGACTTCAGGGTAACATGATTGTAAGAGTCCTCCTAGTGACTGACATCCGTAGGGACCCTCTGTAAACCCTGGGGCGGGGAGTCAAACAAATTCTTATATTCTGTGAGATTGCTTTTTCCTTCAGTAAATTTCTTTCTTTGTTTTTGCTTAAATTTGTGAGTTTCTCTTTCATGCAAGAATCTTAACTAAGGAATTCTGTTACTAGCAAATTTTGCAAAAATTAACATTTGATGACCTCATCATATATTCACCCTCTCAAAGTGAAAGGTAAATTGTAACTTTTTCCTCTTTCCATGGTTTTTCCCAATCAAAATTAGTCATTAGAAAATGCTCTGATTGCTTATTTACACTGAAAATAAAATGTTAGTTTGAAGATAAGATACCACTCCCACAGTGATCACGTTGGCCCTGCCCTAATTCTAATTGCTTTTTTTGTTTGCTTGTTTTTATTTTATTTGTTTGTTTGTTTATTTTATTGTTATTTATATCTTTTACATTGTTGTGTATTCCCCATAGGTTACCCACCACCAATTCACCTGTGAACCACCACCACAGTCTAATTGCTTAATAAAATACATTTGATTGCATAGTGGAAACTCAATGGAAACTTGACTTTCGGTAGAGCTCATAATTTAGCACAAACGGGTAGGGAATTACAATGCTGCCACCAGAAAACCACCATTGTAAACCAAAGTTATTCAATAATTTAAAAAAAAAATACATTTTTTTCCTGACTAAAGAATTTTATGTAACAGGAAAGTAAAGAGGTGGGCTTTCTGGAGAATAGGAAGAGTTTTTAACTCACTCCACTTCACTTGACATCCCACCACACCTAGATGCTCTGGGCATGGCCACATTTGCACATGTCCACACCATGCTGTATATGTTCACAGGCAAGTTCATCTATAGTAGATTTGAACCTCATATGTTTACATGGCTAGATCTCCTTGCCACTTGAGGCACCTCCAAAGCATTTGGTCCACCTATATGGCTTCTTCTAATGCCCTCACTGACTATGGGCCTGGCCTCAGAAGCTCCAGTCCTTCAATCCATCCTTTTACGCCTCATCCATCTGGTAACATTTAGGTGGCTTGTCTGTGGGATGAAACACGTTTTTTTATTTTACCAGACACTTATTACAAACAGTGAGACAGATTTTATTCAAGTTATTGCAGTGAGAGAGAGAATTCAGTAAGAACTGAATTAAACTTTGAGTTCAGCAAAGATAGCTTGTTCATCACTCCTTACATTTGATCAAGCACTAAATCCCTACTGTTACAGGGCAGGGAGAGGGGCACCCCCGAAGCCCCAGACCTGCCCTTTTCTAAATAGGTTCTGCCATTGCCGCATCAATACAAAACACATAGGACCTTTTGTGGAAAGAAACTTTAGCACAATTAGAAAAGACAGAGAAGACAAAGAATATAGTATCTAAGTCAAGCACCCAATGTTATCCACCCCCTTGTGGGTAAAAGTCCACCCAAATAGGATTGGTCCAAAGCAAGGCCCGAAAGCCTGCCACAAGTATGAAATAACTTTGGGCAGGGACCCATACAAAAGTGCCAGAAACAGCCAGACAATTCTGGGAGTTAAAGAGCAAAATCAAAATCCAGATGAACATTGTCATAGTTAATCTCCCCACAGGTTAATCTCCCCAGGATTAATAGTTAATCTCACCCACATCTGTCTCAATCAGTCCAGGCCAGTGCAGCTTCTTCACTAGTCTCTCTGCTCTATGTGGCTCTTTTGGCTTTCCATCTTTCTTCCTTCTTCTCCTGTCTTCTGTGTTCTGTTCTGTGTCTCCTGTGTGTGTGTCCTGTCTCTCTTCTCCAGCTTCTTATATCCTGCTCAGTTCCACCCTACCTTGAGTGGGACAGGGAACCTGGGACACACCCTTTTTCCTGGGGATCACCCTGTTACACTACTATTTTGCTTCAAAAACATTTCTGCATCCCTCTTACTGCTTGTCAAATTGTCACCCATCACTGAGATTCTTTAAAATGTTTTGTGATTGACTAATCACTGTTCCTCCTCAACAGGCCTCAGTACGTTGTTCTGTACTGTAAACCTAAACTACGCTATTTCCCCTCAGTGAGCTGCTGGTACAACTCCCAAAACACAGCCCCCTTCCCTAGTCAGTGCTTGTTTCTGCCATGCCAACCTAGGTTTGACCTTCATGAGGATCCTCTCCACACACAAAGTCAGGTAGACCTAAATCAGCATTGCTTCTGCTTTCTTCTACTCCATCAGCTCGCCAAACAAGTTCAGTCTGCCCTACCTTTAATTGGGGGGGGTAGGGGGGAAGGGAGGAGGTAGGGTGAAAGCTCAGCTGAACACAATGATCAATTTGACGTGCTGAAAATATGGACTTTTTGAGCAGGGAACAGATTTGGAAAGTCCCTGAGGTAACCTGCACAACAACTTCCAATTCCAAAGTGAAGCATTTAAAAAAAAATATGTTATAAACCTTTCATATTTAAAGAGAAATGGAAAGTAGTAGCAATACAAGGAAGAGGAAAAAGGAAGAAGAATCCTTAAAGGTGAAATGTAAGGAGTACCAAGAGTTCACAATACGTCTGCCTAATTTCTTGTCGCTATGGCTTCCTAGCAGGACCCTGTGGTGTGGGGCTGTGAGAGGGACAGGCTCTGGATTCTGCTCACCCCTGCATGGCTAAGGCCAGTGGTCACAGTGCCAAGCCATCCTGCCTGTTGGTACTGTTCTTTTGAGAATGTGTTGGATTCAGAGCTCTTTCAGGTGGATCATCTTTCATCTAGTGAACAATTCAGTTGTAGATTAAACCCTGATTCTCCAGAACATGTATAACAGGATGGTCCCCAGGAAAAGGGGAGGTTCCAGGTTCCCTGTCCCACCTAAGGAAGGGTGGAGCTGAGCAGGGAAAAGGAGAAGCTGGAGAGACTGAATAAGGAAGGAAGCAGGATGGAGAATAAGAAGAAAACCTGGAGGAGGCACATGGAGCAGAGAGACAGGTGAAGAACCTGCGCAGGCTTTTTGGCCCTAGACTGGTTGAAACAGATGTGGAGTAACAATGGCAGCTTTTATCTTTTTTTAAATATTTTTTTAAAGATTTATTTATTTATGCATACAAGCTGCGGTACAGGCCAGAGGCGTGGGGAGGAAAGAGTGTTCACCAGAGACAGACTGGGGAGCAGAACAAGCAGAGTGATGGAAATACACTGCTGAGGGGACAGCGGGCGAGGCAGGAGAGGTCTGCCATGCCATGTGGGAATCTCCCTGGCAGTGTGTCAAACTCCCGTTGCTGCTGCCGACAGCTCCACAGTACAGCGCTTAACCGGTGCACCACTACGGAGGCCCCGGCAGCTTTTATCTTGATTTTGATTTTGCTCTTTTCCTCCTGGACCTTGTCTCACTGTTTCTGACCCTTTTCTATGGGCCCCCACCAAAAGGTGCTTTAGGCCTGTGGCAGGCTTTTGGACCAATCCTGTTTGGGTGGACTTTTACCCATGAGGGGATGGGTAACTTTGGGTGCTTGATTTAAAAACTATATTCTTTGTCTTTTCTATAAAGCACACTAATTGTATTAAAGTTCCTTTCCATTAAAGGTCTTACATGTTTTGTCTTGATGCGGCAGATGACAAAACCTATTTAGAGCACAGGCAGGTTTGGGGGTTCTGGGGTGCCCCTCTCTTTGCCCTGTAACACATGGACTGGAGACCTTTCTGGATACATTGATAAGCCATGGACAGAATGATAAGCACAAAGCTTCTCTTTTTGAGTTAAAGAAGGAAAAGTTGCCTTTGGTGCCTGAAGAGACTAGAAGAACTTATGACTGGAGAAAATGCAAGCACCTCTGTTACTTTTGTGTTCCGCTCAGTCAGTTGGTCTAGTTTGGAGCTTTTCGGGGAAGATATGTGGCATGCAAGACACAAACAAGGTTAGTTGGGGGCACAGAGCACAGAGTGTAGCAGAATGGGGAGGCGCTCAGACTTCAGTGCATTCTGGATCCCTAGACTTGTGGAACTTCCTCAGCAAAGTGGTCTCCTCACAGAGCCTCAGAGGTAGGTAGATTGAACTGCCTGGGAGTGAATAGGCAGTTCCTGAGGAGATAGGAGACTTGAGAGGCTCCCAGAATGAAGTGAGAGGGAACTGGGGAGAGAGCAGTGGTGAGAAGTGCTGTGTTGTTTCTTTATTTGGTAGGACCTGACTATTAATCACCATCAAAATTTGGAAACTGAATCCCAATATGACTATATTTATGTTTGTTACTGCACAATGGGCCTGCTACATGCATAAATCAGATTATTATGAGCCTGGGTTTTTGAGAAGAGAAGAGAAGAGAAGAGAAGAGAAGAGAAGAGAAGAGAAGAGAAGAGAAGAGAAGAGAAGAGAAGAGAAGAGAAGAGAAGAAGCTTCATTGAAAATCAATTGGCAAGGAGGTAGCAGATAAATCTACTTCCTCAGTTAAGAAAGTTCTGTAGGTTGTAGGGACCAGGGTTGAGAACAAAGAAGGTATATTTTATTGAAGTGGGTTAAGAACAGAGAAATATGGATTTGGCTGACATTTGGTGGCTAGTACAGGGCAGTTCATACACAAAGAACAGGCTTTCTTCAGGTTAAGTGGGGTTTTGAATTTCTGTTGATGGGCTTCTCACCTGTGGCTAGCCCCCTCCTCTGATTCACAGTATCTCCTGCCTCTATCCAGTCTGAAGCTCAGCTTGAGTTTAGTGGATAAGCCTCCACGCAAGCTGTGTCTACAAAAACAAGTCTCAGAGAAAAGTTTGGATAGGTTTCCCCCCACCCCCATTTTGTGCTCTTAAGTTCTAAGACCAATTTCACCATTTAAACTCAGGTACATGTTCATATGCTGGGGAGGTCCAAGGACATTTAGATTAGTTTCAGACAAGAAAGGTCAGGCAGAGTTAGATGACTGCTCAGCATCATAGAATTGCTGAAAGCAAAAGTATGGACCTGAACCAAATCATTTTCCCACCTCAATCCAGTTCAACTTGAATTCACTTACTAAGAAAATCATCTGTGTTTTAGTACTACAGTAAATTCTATGATTTTGGAAACTGAGTTAAGTTTTAAAAGCAGCGTCAAACCCTGTGCCTCCTTTCCCTGTAGGGCACATAGTTGAAGCTTGATCAGTATCTTCTGAATCACTTGATTCATCATTAGAACCAGTCTCAGAACTTCTTTTGGGTGTTGTGGGCAGTTCCTGACAAAGGACTGACTGTGCAACAGACCTTATGTCTCAAAAGAATCACCTCCTTCAAAATGAAGGCGTGAAAGACCTGACAGACCTTTGGTTAGATGAAATCCAGAGAGGAGGGCACTTGCAAGATGGTAGGAAGGGGACTGTGCTTAGGGATTTCAGCAAAGATGAGACGCTGTCACATCTCTGGGACAGAAAAGGTTGAAAATTGGTCATTTTCATTCAACAAATATTTCTGAAGTGTTTAGCACATGTCAAGTCTTGCTTTAGGGACCAGAGATTCATCTATGGACAAAACAGAATTGATTTAAAGTGAAAGCATTCTGAGGACAGGGCTCTATTTCTTTATATCTCTCCTTATGCCCTTACTCCTACTGTAACAGACAGAAAGACTTCTGTAACAGAAAGTCTTGGAATTGTAAAATTTATACCTCACCCTATTCTAAAAACTTAAAGCCACTTAAAATGCAATGTGCAATTCATGAATAAAATATAAAATAGAAATAGAATACATGAGTAAAAGAGGTTTTAAAAAATTTGAAATCAGGGCCTCTCTGGTGGCGTAACGGGTTAAGTCTCAGCACTATGAAGCTATCCACAGCCACTGCAGCACGAATTCAATCCCCGGTCAGGGATATTCCCATACAGAACAGCAGACCTCTTCTGTCTCACTCTCTGTTCCCCTCAGCAGTGTATTTCAGTCAATTTGCCTTTTCTGTTCTCCATTCTGTCTCAAGTGAATCCTCTCACCCTCCTACCTCTGGCCTGCACCCCAGCTTTTGTATGCATAAATAAATCTTTAAAAAAAATTAAAAATTTGAAAGCATCAGAACCCAAGCTCAAGTCAGACAGAGGCTAGTAATGATGTGACGAGCACCTTTGACAACTTGGACACCACCACAGTGAGTCACAGGTGTGGCTGTAGGCTTTTCAGTGACCAAACTAGAGTCAGGGTCTACTCATTGAAACAACACTTTTTTTTTTTTTTTGGAAGAACAGTGATTCTAATACTAGTCCAGAAGGAAATTTCTCTAAGAATTCTCCAAAAATAGGACACTCTATGGATGTGCTATAGGATTACATCACAAAACACCATGCAGATGAGTCTGGGTCAACCATCACCTTGAATCGAAATGGCCAAAGTCTTTGTGAGTTCATTTTGCAACTGGGCAATAATAACTAGGAGTAAGTATGCTCATGCTAAGTCCTTCAGCAAAGATATTAAATGCATGAGATAAAGAACTTCATAAAGTAAAGAACTTGAATGTCATTCACAGAATAGCTGGAAGCAAGGCAGAAGGGAGATAAGAAGGCTGGATAACAGCACCTTGCAGAGAAATGTGTGTTTGTAAACTTGATCAGAACAATCTCAGCTCAGACCACTCAGCTCTTGCAGCTCCTTATACAGATGGGTTTGGCTACAGGTGCCCTGTGATGTGGGTGAGGGGACACCAGAGAAAGGATGGAAGCATTCTGTCACTTTGGAATAGAATGAAAAAGTCTAGAAATGAAATTTCTTTGCAGTAGAAATCATCTGGACTGCCTCCCTCTTTTTTTTAAAAAAGGAAATACCCTGTAGTCAACTGGCATAGCTATGAATATGATATATAGAAATAAAGGTAAATTGTGTTTCCATAGCTTTCTCTCAATGGCTTTCACTCTGTGAATCTAAGAAATAATACAATCAATTAGAAAATATGAGGGAAATTTGGTCATTCATTTCAAGACGCTGGACCTGGGATTGAGGGCTGTGTATAGGACGCAGAAACACATTTTTTAACCAGCCATGACAGGTGATTTGGGGGTAACTGTCACACTCACATCTTATTCTGGAGAACTGTGCTCCTTCCCCCACTCCCTCCCTCACACTCATTTTCTACATCCAGCCTCCTCTGCAGCCAAGACTCACCCCTCACTTCAGGTCTGTGTATGTGGATGGGGATGGGGAGGGGCAGAGGGGAACCTGAGCAAGGAAAATGGGTGCAGAGGTCCAGCTGCATCATTCTGTTATATTATCTCTCATTATCTCTCTTGTGCTCTTGCTCTTACTCTCTCACTCTGCTTAAAATGTGTTGGTGGATTTTTATGTCCTCATATTAAATATTCCCTGGCCAAGACATTAAGGAAAACAAGAAATTTTTTTTTCCTTTGAGGTAAAGGATAGAGGATTAATTAATATGGCATAAATATATTTTGTTTTATATATTTATGTACTTAAAAGGGGAACTAGCAAGAAATATCATACAGCATAGTTATAAAGCCTGTTAAAGAACAACGTTTAAAAGTTGAGACTGAGAGTCTCCAGTTTGTTGTTAAGTGTGGGGCAATACTACATCACTGGCTGAACTTGCTTTTCTTTTCTGTCCCCCTTAGGTTCTTTTCACTTCTTCCCCTGTACTCCAGAGACCTCCACCCAGTCCAATAAGCTACTGGAAGAAGGATTGACGATGGTAAACTGAAAAAGTGATGTCAAGTTCATTCATTACTAGTTTAGGGGTAAAACACAATCACATACAGTCTTTCAGAATAAGCTTGCTTTTGTCTTCAAGTTATCTAGAAAATCCCTAGGATTAAGGGTGGGCAAGAGGAAGTGGAAAAGAGGTTCTTCTAGATTAAACCAGAGTCTCTGCTGGAGCAAGTACCATCTTTTTTTCCCATCACCAGAGAACATTGGGGAAAACTGAGTCAGAGCCCAGTTGTCAGAAGGGAGCAGGTTTCCCTTCAAGAGACCTGCTGGAGGGACACTACTCTGGGCCCCAAGAATTTATTTGTGTCTTGTTTGACCCAGAACTATGGGTCAAACCCCTTATCCAAATGCCCTGACCCCTTAAGAAAGTGAGAAAAAGTGGTGTTGTAGAAGAGAAATGGCTACCTAGTTTAGGATAATGCCAATGACAGTAGCCAGGTGGCCTCCCCAAACCTGGGTGGTGATGGGAACTGCCTGCCCACCTTCCTCCTTCTTTCAGATATGTTAAAAAAACCTTAACTGGAATGATTTAGTGTACATTTCTTATAGCTCTTTGTGAAAATTAAAATTCTGGAATAATTATTGATTTGTTTAAGTTATATAGTTAAGGAATGTCATCTGATTATTTTTAATTTTTTAAGGGTAAGTTTTTAAAACTGTGTCTTTAATAATAATTTGAAGTTTGAAAAAGAAAATAGAATTGAGGGATATACTTCCCTGCTCTCAACTAAACATCAAGAAAACATTATTTTTCTGACTCTTTTTATATTTCCTCTCCCTGCCCCCAATTTTCAGTGCCTTATGTCTAGCTAGATCCACTGTAGATGCATGATAAAAACATTTTAGAATTAATGACAAACGTTTTATTATTTGCCATTGTGAAAGAATCTAGAAGGAGTCCAGCATAAGCAAAAGTGTTTATTTACCCCGTTATTTATGAAGAAAATTTACTCTCTGATCTTCATTTCAGCAGGTGATATGATGTACCCAGTGGTCATGGCTTCAAGGTCAGCGGTACAGACAGCAGCTCCACGGTGGTGGAGTATAAAAATTTCCTGGAGAAGAGGACCTTATAGACTAGGCCAAACTGTAGTAACCAACAATCACCCAAATACAACGGTTTTTACAATAAAATTTTGTTTACTACTCTTTTCACACTTGAGTGCAGGTTGGGAAGCCTTGTAGCCTTGTCATCTGGAGACCTAGGGCAATAAGAAGCAGGGGAAGAGACTAGAAGGATTGCATGGGATGTTATTCAGGGCCAGGCCTTGAAAGTACATGGATTTGGTAAGTTCTCTCAAACTAATGCCACTAGTGCGAACTCATTCACAAGACCCAACTTCTGAGGAAGATGAGAAATATAGTAAGTTAGCCTTGTGCTTAAGAAAAATATGGCAGGGGAAGCACATCATTACCTGCCACAGAGAGTAAGTGAGGAAAGCATGACAGCAAAGGATCAGGGTGACGGAGCTCCTAGATGGCAGCAAATACACAGTATACATCAATTCTCTTGGGGTCTCAGGTGCAATAAATACCATCTTCTCTAAATGAAGTCACCTCTACATTATACTTGGCTAAATGGAAAGAGAGCAATGTAAGTGTAGATCAGAGAGCTGAGGCATCTTGTGATCCACACCTCAGACACCATGAACTTTTTTGCATAAGAAAAGTCCATGACAAATTGGAACCTCAGAGGTCTGCAAGGGCAGGGTGACAGCTATGTGCACTGAGGCTGCGTGTTTCTGGGAGGGTGTGCACTTTAATTGCTTAAAAACCCTGAGCACCTCTTCGATGTACCCTCTTAACAACTGGATTGGAGGAGAGAGGGCACAGAAGTTTAAGGAGCTCCTGAATCTCATTCTGCAGAATTAGAGTCATAGCTTACAGGGGGTAGATTTTTTTGCTAAGTGAGGAACACATCTAGCTGCCATTCTTTCTGTTTACTTTCAGAATGGGTTCAAATCCCTCAGGCCAAGATTCCATCAAAGAAAGACAATCCTTTAAGAACTTTGCCTTTTAATCGTTGGGTGGTTTTCATAGCAACAGAGCCTTCCTCTGAGGGGTCCCTGCAATCACCACCAGAGACTGTTGATTATCAGGGAACATCCTCTGGAAATTTCCGACTTGGATCATCCATTGAACCTCAGGCTCATTCAGACTTTCCAAATGGGACAGTGAGTCCCAGCTGTATCTGTGACACACGTCAGTGTGCAGTGCAGGGACAAAATGGGGGTGCAGGGATGGACTAAATAAAGATCTCCACATCGAGTATAAGTTTGTTGAGTTTCACCAACATTCTTATGTACCAAGAAGACTTTTCCCTAAAGGGGAACTTCATCCGATAGCCTAGGTCTCAGGCCCACTCGGTCTTTCTCTCTGCCCTTTAGTTTCAAGGAACAGGTACCCTCTCCTCAAAACTGATAGCACTGCTCTGGCCATTGTCACTTGGAGGAGGAGGCGTGGATGCCACCAGCCTGGAGCCCTGAACCATGGCTGGGATAGAGGAGGCCAACAAGGTCCAGAATATCGAAATAGAAGGAACCGGGGCAATGAGGCTGGTGGGAACCTGCAGCAGGTTGTTTGGGACTGGTCGTGGGCAGCATTACTATGACCACCCACACTGAATCTTATTGGAAAGAGAGAAGCTGAGGAAAGTTGAGAGGAAACGTTAAAGTTCCTAGTTCTTTGTAGCCTCCGCCCCCCTCCCCAGACTCTTGGGTCTTGTTCAGGTTTCTATAGTAAATGTTTGGACCCAATATTCATTTTAGTAACAAGCCACGCTCACCTGTAAATCAATGTACCTAACATGTCAATGTGAACCCCTCCTCCACCAGAGTTGGGAGGGGACAGTCCCCCCACCCCTGCTTCCCAGGCTCTCTCTCTGAAAATGGACAGAGACAAGACAAGGACTTGCCTTAGGATTGTGTGATATGTGAGCCATCAGTCAAACTTCACTTTCAATGCTCGTGAAGTGGTGTGAGTGCAGACGGGACACCAGAGCAGACCTTAGCCAACAGCGGAGAGCACACAGAAGTCCTCCCTTTATGACCTCCCATCTGCACTTGTCTAGTTCTGAAGCTTCCACCTAGTGACTGTGTCCTGCATGTCCCCTGCAGGGGCTAATGTGAAGGGCTTGGGATGGTTTTCCTAGATTCTTCCTGCAGTTTTCCCCTCAGCAGAGTGATTACTGCAATCCCAGAAGCTGAGGGCGGCTCTGGCAGACAGGGAAGGCGCCTGAGTGTGTGCTGCCCGGAGCCAGCAGGGGGCCCTGCTCCCCAAGAGAGAGAATGCCAGCTGCCACTGGGGAGGCAGGTTGGACTCCATGTAAAGAATGTCATTCCTTGGGGGTTGTGATCCCTGTGGAAAGTGCACCCCAGTTCTTGTATGCATAAATAAATAAAAATAAATCTTAAAAATGTTTCCATGCTCTACTTAAAAAAAAAAATAAAAGGTGTCCTTGCCTCATCCTTCTTTTAAGGAGAATCTTAGGCCACTGTGACCACACAATTCAGCTGAAAATGTAGTGCATTCTTGCAAGGGTCCAGATTGCACCTCCTTTTGTTTATGTGTGTGACACAATTGCAGGGACCAGCAACCCTGCCCCTCCTTCCCATGGAAGGAATATGGTTAGTTTGCCTATTAGGTTCTCATTAGATTTTCAGCTGTGACTCCAAGTTATCTCTTTTTACAGCACAAAAGACAGCTGGAGACTTGTTCTCTCAAGAAGAAAGCTTGCTGTTGAGAGTTTTTACAAACCTCTGAAAAGAGAGAGAGAGGTCAAATGAGTGTGGGGAACTTTCTGGAATCTCAGACCAGTCACCCACAGTGCTGACAGTGGTGGTCCTTGTGCTTTTCCTGCCCCTTCCTACCTGCCCATACTTCTGTATTTAACCATTACAGCTGAAGATTTCCAGCACTGAGCTAGTGTAGCTCATTATCAAAATAAACATCCCTTTATCACTAGACTGACATGATCTTCT
The DNA here is from genome assembly GCA_004024925.1 of Scalopus aquaticus. Classification (NCBI taxonomy): domain Eukaryota; kingdom Metazoa; phylum Chordata; class Mammalia; order Eulipotyphla; family Talpidae; genus Scalopus; species Scalopus aquaticus. Next base: position 34,831 of record PVIJ01008754.1, read on the forward strand.
AGAAATTTTCCAGGCATTTTTCTGAAGGAAACTGAAGACAATAGCAAATGCAAACTAAGTGTGTGTTTTGATGTCAGCTCTGGGCTACAAATCCCCATGAAAACAAGGTATTCTCAGGCATCCGAACAGGTTATTTGTTTTGCACAAATAGTTCCAAAAGTATTTTGTTTTGAATGAGCATTTCCAAAATCCTTGTGTGGGGGCTAAGTACCAAGCCACTGTGGCTGGGCATATGGTGTGTCTGATCTCCTTCTGTGCTTCTTCCTGAGCACTTTCTTCAGAGTAGCAGGTAGAGGGTTGAAGGAGGGTCAGTCCTTGTCTTAGTCGTGGCCTATGGTCAGCTGCAGATCAATTTCATGGGTAATTCTGAGCAAAATGGACATGTTTTGTGATAGCCATACCAATACCCAAGATGACACAATGATACCATCATTATTCCAGAATGTAATATCATTTCCATAATTGAGAATTAGTATTTGAGACACTAAAATTAGAAACAACAGTCCCAGTGAGTCATATCTGCATCAAGTTTACTAAAAAGAATGATTTTTTCATGACTCCTCAGCAAATCAGTCTATTGAAAGTACTGTGGTTTTTCTCTTTTGTGGATATGCAGGTTTTAATCAACAGGCATGCATAAATATTCTGTTATTTAAATGAACATTTTTAAAAGGTGTACCCCACCAATACATTTTATTGATGCTCACTTAATGCCCTATCACATTCAAAGTGATTCCAGTTGTTTTCTGGTGTCTATGGTAACAAATGTGTATGTATTTCAGAAATAGTATTTGTTTTTACATTGAAATATGTTTTACATGCCTTTAGATTCCTCGTTGATGGAGCAGACTTTTTGCACTTTGATTATGTTTATGAATTAACACCTTGTCAACTCCTCCACTCCCTGGGTGAAGCAGTTTTGCACCAGATAAAACCACCTTTGGGAGCTTCCTACTTTCCAACCTGTATGTACAATTAGGACATAATTTGCAAACATTGCCATGGAGGGTTGAAAGCTTTAATTTGTGCATCTAGAAAGATGGACAAAATTAGCTATATCCAGGTGACCAAAGCAAGTTCACTCCCATACTTGGGAAATGACAGAAATATTTGCCTTTCAGTACATTAGATCTGCAGCTGTGTTGGTTGTCTCCGTGTCTTTCGATTTTGCAAAAGGGAACTGAAATCCAGCAAGTCGGATAAGAAGCCCATTCAGAAAATGAACAAAAAAGCAAATGAAAATGACCCAGAATGAGGTGGTGTACTTTTCACTTTGTGTTTTGTAAGCATAAGTCCCTTCTTTATAATTTGCTATTTTTTCTGAGAGACGGTGGATTTTCACTTCAGAGGCGAACAATATCATGACAAGACAGCCACAAGATCCTGTAACAGAAGCATAATATTTGGGGTCAAATTTATTGATTGTAAAGGCCAGAGAAGAGTCCTGTGCAAATTTAAGCAAAATTGACCATCATCCCTATTTGCATTCTTTGGCAAAAATATATCATTTCAAATTTGTACTCATGAGCCTGATTCCCCAACCCATGGGTGACAGTGTTTGGATTTGGAGGGTGGAATCAAGCTGATCTTACAAAGACTGAGAACTGTTCCTCTTTGCTTAATGAGAAGATGAATTGCCAGGGATCTTAACAGCATAATGGTGGAACTGGGCTACAGAGCAGCCACTGCTGGGACACGGATTCAAGCGATGAGGCTGCTCTGTAGTTCACAGGCCACACTGGATAAGGCCAGTCACACAGCTACCTTGTGAAGGGCCCTCTGGCTTCCTTCAAAGAGGTTGACATGTCTCCTCCATCTTCCAGTTCCACAGGCAACAGCCACTCAAAGGAGCTGCTGAGCAAATGGAGTCAGGGATAGGGTACAGAGGTTCATCTTTTCTTGTTTGTAGCAGCACTCAGCAACTTTACATGGGCATGTGACTGCCTTTAAAAAAAAAAAAGGCTACATTGTTTGACTGAGAAGACTGGGATATGGAGATAGGAGAGCTTCCTAGAGGTACAGTAAATCCTCATTGAAGGTCATGGAAAGAGTCTTGGAAACTGTAGCAAATGCAGGTCTTTGACTGAAGCTGTTGAGCTCAATGTTGGTTAGGATTCTTTTTTTCCTCTTCAAGGTTATAACAAAGTGTCATTATTTGAGGACCAACTATATACATGTATTAGGGGCTTGCCGTTGTTATCTCTTTTGTCTTGCCATAACTGAATCAAGCTCCAGCAGACATTCTGGGCCAGGGGACTTCTGAAAGGAAAAGCCACATATGATGGAAAAACAGGAAAGGAGGAATCTGGGTCCTACCTACCCAGAACCACTAGACCAGCCCTGGACTTCAAACTCAGGGTTATATGTGAGAGAAAAACAAACACCATTTTGGCTGATCCACTAGCATTATTTTTCCCTTGTTGTCACTCACCTAATCTAATCTTATTCTGGAGCTTCTGTGGTTTGGGTAGGGTCTGTGCTGGGCAGGGATACTCCAGACCAGGAAACTGATGAAGCCTCTCCCCCTGAGAACAGGGAGTGGACCATCCCATGGAAGTGGGTGGCACAGAGAGTCAGGAGCACAGGGGTGGCAGGACCCCAAGGGCCTCCACAGTGTGTGTCAGTTAATAGGAGACTTGCTGAGATAGTTGTCTGATTTACATCAATCCAGTTTAAGTTCAAATCCTGATTCTTTCACTTATTATGTGAAATAAAGCAATTTTAATCTCCAAGTCTCTATTTTCTCATCTACAAAATGTGGATAATAGAGATGTTGCCTTGTTAATGTTTGAAGGAGCAGAATTGACACACACATATATATGCTTAATTAATAGCTATTCCTATGGTTTTAATGTGTTCTTTTCTTATTGCAAGTGCTTAGCTTACTCTCTTATTTACCCCACCCCCAAGGAATGAAAGCTGACTGCACCAGACAGGCAATTCAAAAAAAATGTGTTACAGTGCTTTGTTCCTCCAAATACACTCCCATTAGGTTTATGACTCCTTTAGGAGGGGTAAGTGCATTTTGTTTTTCACTTACAACTAATTTAAACACCCTGGGAGCAGCAACAAGTGACTTAAGTTCCCATTCATTAATTCACTTAGTCATTTATTCAATTAGACTTATTACCTACCAAGCACAGGAGTAGTGGTAGAAATTTAAACATTAAAGGAAAGGCATGTGATATCTGCTCTAACAGTACAATCATAGAGGAAATACAGATAAAGCAACCGCAAGTCAGTCGCAGGGAGTTTTAACAGTAAGCCAGGTACAGGGCGCTAATCCTGAGAGTGGGAAGTAGCATCACAGAAGTTTCCCTGGAAATAGCTGTAGGAAAAGTTAACATAGCAAAGGGAGGCAGGATGTGGGAGAGTGTTCCAGACAGGAGGAGGTACAATGCAAATGAGGGCTCCCATTCCTTTCCCAAAAGCTTGGTTGGGTTTGGGGTAGGGGTAGAGACTGGATCATGTGGATGGGGCTGGAAGTGGGAGTAGGGGTGAGCGGGAAAGAAGGAATCTCATTTTTTTCTACTGTAGAGTTTTGCCTGGGACTGGCCCATCAGCTTGATCATCCTTAGAGTATACCTGCCAAATAATCAAATGCTACAATGTTCTCGACACTTTGCTTCCTGGCAGCCTTGGAGCAGCAGTTGAGAACACTCCTTTGTAAAATTTGTCAGCCTATTTTTGTATTCTGAGCTTAAAACCAGAGCTCTCCCTTGGCAAAGCCATGTTATTCATTTATTGTTAGATCCAACAAAAAGATGGCAATTCTGTTTTCTCTTTATCTTTTATTTGAAAATTGTAGAGAAAATGCCATTGCTTTTACCATAAGAGCCTTCTTTGTCTGAAGAGATGGTGAGTTTCAGACAGAAGTGAAATACTGTATTTCCTGAACGCTTGAAAGGAAAATTCAAGCTTGGTTTCCTTTTTAACTTGTTAAATATGTTAAAGGTACTACTTTCTTAAGGAGATAGCATTGTAGTGAGGCTGAATTACAGGTCCCTAAAGTAAAAGCCCCTTGGGTGTCTTAAGACTCATAGCCTTTTGCTGTAGCTAATGCTTGAAGATTGCAAGCTGCTCAAACAGTGCACACAGGCTGGTAGTTGGGAGGTCTGAATTTCCGCTGTGAATTCTGAACTTCACCTTGAAATCAACTTTGTCATTTTAGAGTCAGAGCATGGAAACCCTGTCTGAGATTCTGCCAACCCCTCCGTGACTGCTAAGAGATATGAAGGGAAACAACTCCTTGTAAATTTAGGATACTTTTGCTGCTCTCTGCAATGGATCTAAAAGAGATGTGGGACCAAAGATAACTATATATGACTTATAAAGAGACACAGGAAGAGTTTCTTTCTGTGACCTGCCTGGAGAGAGGCGTGAAAGGGATAAAAGTGTTGGTGGAAAAGGGCTCAGCATGTTTCCACTATGGTCTGAGACTACAGCCAGGGGGATTCTTGCTATGGGTCCTCCATTTAGACTCTCTCTTCTGGAGATCTCCCTTCCAACAGTGTAAGGAATCCTCAAAGTCAATGGGTAGGTTCATGTGGAGTCCCTAACCCATTTTTTTTTTAAAGATTTATTTATTTATGCATACAAGCTGGGGTACAGGCCAGAGGCGTGGGGCGGCGAGGGGGTTCACCAGGGACAGAGTGGGGAGCAGGACAAGCAGATCAACAGAAATACACTGCTGAGGGGAGCAGTGGGCGAGGCAAGAGAGGTCTGGAGGGGTCTGCTGCACCATGTGGGAATCTCCCCTGCCAGGTGTCGAACTATCATCACAGCTGTCGACAGCTCCACAGCGCAGTGCTTAACCGCTTTGCCACCAGGGAGGCCCCCTCCCCCACCCATTCTAGTCTGTACTCTTGACCCTGGAATTCCCTCCCTAAATAGCCCTCAGTGCATTTCCAGGGTAGCACAGGCATCTTCCCTGGATCTGCCCTCCTAAGGGACTGTGGCTGATGCTGCAGTCTGGAGGCCTGTGGGTGGCCAAGGATGGCTATTTCAGGGGCATCACCAGAGCACAGATGCACAACGAGGTGTCTCCACATGTGTGCTGGGTGCCCTTTCTCATGTGTGACAGAACCAGGTGTGGGGAGGGAAGAGGACAGCCTGGGGCTGGCACCCCAGCACCACATTCACATGCAGAATTCCCAGGGCTCAAGAAGTCCAAATCTGAACCTGGTCTTCCAGGTCATTGTAGAAAGATGCTTGTTGAGGTAAAAGGCTAGAATATATCTTGTTGAATAGCTTATTAGCTTTTAACTTTTAAATCTTCATACGTGTAATAGGTGGTCTTTCATTCAGAGTCTTGCCCAAGATCTCACAAATGTTAGGGTCAGATCTGTAGACTTCTCTCTTCCTTTCCCCGGTTGTCCATGTATGCCAAGAACCAAAGTTCAGCTGGGGCCATTTGTACAGATTCCCCATATGTCTGTCCATTTGACCAGCCCTGCTCTGTCCACAAGAAAGGTTTGGGTGCACTAGGATTTAGGAAAGCCTGCAAAGCCCTGCTCAAGCTACAGTTTGGATAATAACCAGACAGGGCCCAGGTTTTAGTGCCTGATGTCTTACTCAAAGAACTACAACCATTTTCTTCATGTGTTTGATTTCTCCACCATTTGGCTAGTAATGTAGTTTTTATTTATTTTTCTTTTAATGATACTGAGCCCTGAGTTAATTTCTGATTGCATAGAGGCGCTGACTGATAGGGTTGTCATACCATGAATTATGATTTGCAGTGTGCTAGACATCACACACTCTCGATACATTGACGAGCATCTGGGACTGCAGAACAGGGCACCTCTCGCCTCCAATCCTTACAAAATGGGGGATGCATGTCACAGTCAAGAAGAAAATTGCTGCTTCACCCCTGGCTTGCCCTGAAGGTGACTATGATTTTGTGGGTGGGGACATCCTACCATGATATTTGGGAGTCCAGCATAGCGTGGATTTTGGTATAAATGTGTCCTCAAGGTGGGGGTAAAATCTCTGACACATTCTCCGATTGCAACTAAGATTGCACTTTGGGAAATAATAAATTAGAATCTCAATTACATTTAAGATAATGGCCAACATTTCCAGAAAGCTAACACATTATCTTTTAATGTCCTTACAGGTGACAAATATTAGAGGCACTTCATTTCCTCCATGGAATGACAAATTGATAGTTTCCTTCTTTAAGGAGTCTTGAGAAATGATAAATGAGGTGAGAAGCCACAACTTTGCAGGTATAGGTGCTAATTTTCTGTGAGATTATGCAATCTCACTAGAAAGTCAGTTATTAAAGATAAGGCCACCTGCAAGGATTTCTTCCTCAAATAGAAGTTGTTCTGGCTCCACACTGCTTAGACATCAACGGTTACCATCTAGGAAATGGACAAGTGAAACAAGTCAATACCTAAGAGTAGAGTGCGAGGTTCCGATGGAAAGCAATTTGTCATTGCACCTGCACTTCCAAAGAGTAGTGTGGATGAAAGAACAATACCATTTGGATTTGGCTCTTTCTTTTGGTCTTCTGCAATGCAGAGTTGAAAAGCCCACCTCTAACTTAAGTTTTACAAATGGCATGTTAGTAGGAAGAGTTAGTTGTACAAAGAAGAAATGTTTTAAAAGCACACACTTTCTAATTTGGTTTGATTTTTTTCAACAAGAATGCCATTTGCTACAAGGAAACAGGAAAAGCTGCTCTGTTTTATTCATATATTCAACAAACATCTATTGGATGCTCACTGCCTGCCCTGGGTGCTGGAGATACAGCACTGAGAAAACAGACAGATGCTTCATGGAGCATCAATGATGCAACAGTTGGAGGGAGAGACAATAACAAGGTAAGTCATTTCTACAATTTATCAGAGAATGATAGGCGCTAAAAGGAACAAATAAAACAGAGCAAGGGGATGGTCAGGGGAGGGGGGACTTCAGAGATGTAATTTTAGTGCCTCTTGAAGGGAGTCAGGGGAGTGAACGGTGAATATTTATAAGGAGGAGCATTTTAAGCTGAGGGAACAAGTGTAAAGAAATCAGGTGATTTGAGTGGAAACAGGAAGAGAACCAGAGAGGAGTAAGAGGTAAGCTTTGTGTGTGTTAGGGGATGAGGCATGTGTGTGTGTGTGTGTGTGTGTGTGTGTGTGTGTGTGTGTCTATGTGTGTCTCTGTGTGTGGTTGGGCACATCAACTGGCACTTTGGAGGTCCTCATAAGGACTTGGGCTTTGACTATAAATGAAACAGAAGGGAAGACACATGTATATATTCTGAATAGGGCAGCATTTTTGCAACTGTGCTAGAACAGGATTGAGCATCTCTTTGCACACAGTCATGACTAACAAAATGAACTGAGCCACACTCCTGCTGCCACCTTGACACGTGTGACCAGGACTGCAACACACACTCCACACTGTTGCTCTTCCAGCTGTTGCCCTGCATCCCCAAACAAGATTTCTTCCACATTGTCATCACAGGCAAGCTAATATACTTCTTTTTTTATTCTGTAGCCTCCTTTTTAAGGTCTATGCTAAGAAACTAGACTTTTCTTACCACATATCCTTATTCTTCTTTGAGTTCTATGGCTTTGATGCCTGGATATCCCTGTGTCTCTTTATTGGGTCCTGAACAATAGCTCCTGCATAAGGACTGAAGTGGGAACCAGACGTAGGGTGTTTTCCCTACAGTTGCAGAATTGCATGTGCTGGACACATTACAGAGGTCAGGATATTATAAATTCTGAAACTGATACATAACCGTTCTGCTTTTAACAGATCTTTATTTTCCTGTTTGTGTTTTATGTACATCTTTGCTTATTTATGTTCCATGTCATCATTATAATTATTATAATTAACTAGGCTCATATTGGGAGCATCCCCCTTTAAAGAAAGTCAGTCATTTTGTTTGTTTTCCTTATTTGGTATAACTCATAACATGACACTGTACGAGAATTTATAACAAATAAAATTGACAAAAAGTCCCCATTTGGGTGTTTTTTAAATCACCTTCAAATGCTTCAAATGTCCTGAGTCAATACATTTTATATCACCCTCAAAGAATATTCATAGACCTATCCAGGTTGTTCTACCATTGATTCATAGCAAGTCATCCACTACATGCTCACTTTTGCATGTAGATGTGGGTAAGACTTCTCACGAACAACTGGGAAACTTCTATAACAGAATGTATAAAAGCCACACACACATACATCAGTGTTTCAACATGAAACTAGGGGTCCAGTTGTTTTACTCAGGGTCCTACTTTTCTTCTCCTCCTTTGAGTACAACTCTCTCTCTTCCTATATCATAAACTTTGAAAGACTTTTTTTTATCCAATTTTACCCATCCTGCTATCCCATCCTTTTATCCCACTCTTTACTTTTATAGATCACTCACTTCTGATTGTTATTCTTGAGATAGCCCTCCCTTGTAGCCTCTGGGTTCCCATGGTCTCCTGGTTTTCCTTCCTCCTCTCTGAACATGCCTCATCAGTATCCTTTGCTGGCTATGCCTCCTTCTCAATCCAGAAATTAACTGACAATGTTCTTTAGAGATTGGTCCTGGGCCAACTTTTCTCTATCTACATTCTCTCCCTAGATGATCTCATCCATTTTCAATGATTTAAATAATATCTATATCCTGACAATTCCTAAATTGATGTCCTTTGTCTAGACATCTTCTCTGAGTTCCAGACTCATAGATCTGGCTGTCCACTAGACATCTCCACGTGGATATCTCCAAGGATCTCAAACTAGATATGCCCCAAATAGAACACTTAATTTCTAGTGCTAAGCTCCTCTCCCCACCTCTTTTTTGCCATAAATTCTAAACCTGTTCTCCCTGTCTTATTCATCTTAGTTAATGCCATCATTGTTACTATCTATTGCTTAAACTATCTGCAAAACATTGCAGATCTATTTTCAAAATGTTTTTAGAATACATTCATCTCTCTCCATCTTCAGTGTAATAGCCTAGTCCTTCACCAGACATTTCTTAAAAGGTAAATCAGCTACCACCCGTTAAGGGGATAATTACCCCTTAAAGTCTTTCAAAAGCTTCTCATTGCAATTTGAACCAATTCTAAAAATTTTACTGTGGTTTTTGAGGCCTGACATTAATTGGCACCAACCAAGCTTGGTAATTTGGGGGACTTTTTTGCCATTTCCCCCTCACTGCCTACCCCCCAGCCACAGATACCTTCTTTCAGTCCCTGCAACAGTCCAGTCTCTTTCCCTAGAGTCTACACATTCACCTTCTCCTCTCCTGGGGGAGTTCCCTGAGCTCTTCTGTATCTTTAGAACTCAGGTAGTTGGAGTGGCCTCTGATGACTACCACATCGAAGCCCTATTTCCCCTTCCCTTCATTCTCTACCAACAGCAGCCTGTCTCTTGCCCTTATTATTGTAATTGTGACCTTGAATTGTTTAACACTTTGATTTGATGCCTTCCCTGGACTATAAGCCCCATGAAGGGACTGAGCACCTGAGATGTTGCAGTGTCACCAGCACTGCAATAAATGCAATATGTGTACCTGGGGCAGTGATTCTCCACACTGGCCACACATTAGAACTATCAAAAAGGATTAAATGTATCAGTGGCCAGACCTCACTTCCTGAGATGCCAATGTAATCAGTCTTATGTGGGGCAGGTCATCAGTATTTTTAGAAAACTCTTCAGGTGATTCTAATATACACTCTATGAAGAGAATTGCTGCCCAGAATTAACTATGGGGGCCATTAAGATATTACTAAAATCCTGATTTGGGCAAAAATTTCTCAGACCTAGTTTATAATTGGCAAGATGTGTAAGCACAAAATAGTTGACTTGCATGGATTCCATGAGACGGTGATAGTGTCAGAAAAGTGAGGTGAAGAACACTGAGGAATGAGCCCACCTGAAGGCTATGACAAATGAAAGGAATATGCTGTAACAGGATATTAGGCCCTAAGTATGAGCCACTTGTGCTGACTAAAACTACTGGCGACCTAAACCAAAGGGTCATTCCCTTTTATTCTCAACCTGGTCTGGCACCACCACATCAGGAAGCCTAAGGAGATGCTCACAGTATTGTTACTCTGGGCAGTGTGGAAAGTCCTAGGTGGACAGTCAGGAAGGCTTCTTCTCCTTTCCCTTCTCCCCATCTTTACACCTCCAGGATGCCAAGTCTAGCTTCTAGTGGGAAGGCAGATAGCTGGAGAATGGTCCTGGAATAACATCAGCATAAAGGAAAAGGAGAAACTGGAAGTGAGTGGGAAAGAAGGGAGGTCTGAGGAGGTAGGATTTTTCTGTTGATTGAGGAAGGCCACCAGAGCAGAGAATTAGGGGAGGAAACTCAGTGTATCAGAGCTGCCCGGGGATCTCTAGTGGGATGTGTTTCCCACCGGAACTCAAGGACCCCCTATATAGTTTCTAGCATCTGAGTGTGATTCACTGGTTCATGCTGGGAGTGTGATAAGGGCTGTACAGCCCTCACCCTTTCACAAGCAGGGTTTAGAGCAGGGGTCTATATGAGCATTACAACACTAGGCAAGCACCTCCCAGACTCCAGGGGCTTCCGGGCCCTGTATGTACATTTTAGGATATTGAGAAAGTCTGCGACTTAGGGTGACCTGTGTAGTGCCAGCATGGCACAGGGCAGGTTGGTGGCGGTGGGCCGGGAGGCTAATAGGCCTCCCAGCCCCCACAAATCTTCACCTTCTGTGGGCTCTCTCTGCTGCTGCTTCTGTCACACTGCTGCACTGCTGTGCTCTTGCCACTACTTTCTCTGTGACGCCGCCCTTATATATTGTCTCTCCAGGCCCAAGTGCGCCCACTCACGTATGCGCACGCCACCATGAGGCACAAGTGCAGGACCACAGGGGTCCGTGTTAAATCTAATGGCAGTAGGGCGGAAAATCCTGACCACTCTTACTTACCCTACACCTGTTATTCTCCCCTGCAACCCAGAAGTCACAAACCATCAGTCCCTCTGACTCTCAAACATGCAGTTTTTTTTTTAATTATTGAAAATTTTAGAATTAAAAAATAATAATTTGGGGCTTTAAAAAATGGATGATCTGGAAACCCTAGGCCTTTATCATCTGTCGTACACAGATTTGGAGCTGGCTCTTTCTTTTCCTTTCTCGGCCCCGGTTTCCTCCCTCATTCACAAACCTTTTTTAAGCATCTGCCTTTGCAAAAAAGATCAAAGATAAGTAAGATACAGTGTAAGCACAGGGTCTCTTTGCTCCCACATATATTCGTGTGCTCAGTTTTTCTTACATTAGACTTGGCCAAAGGCTGAGCTAAGATCCAGGAGTTGGTTTAAATTCTACATTTTCATGATCATGATATCTCCCTGCCAGGTAAGTATTTTGTAAAAAAATTCCAATATTCTCTTACTCATCTTGCTTTTCAAATACCTCTACATCTGAACTGTCACATAATTTGTCTTCCAAATGGACTGTTCTGAATTTCATCTAGAAGCGACAGAGATGGATGGCTCTGTGTAGGGTAAATGAAAGGGTCATCAGGTTTTTCCGCCCTCCCACCAATGATAGACCTCTGCAGGCCTACACACATGCCTGATGGGGGCACCTGGAGTGGGGTGTGGGCTTGTGTGAGTGGGAACACCTGAGCCAGAGACTGGGCTTAGAAGCAGAAGAGCAGCATCAGCAGAAGGCGAAACAGTGGCAGAAAGGAGGGAACAGAGCAGCAGGGAGAAGAGGACCAATCAGGGTGCAGCTGAGAGACCACAAGGATGCCAAAGAGCCCAGAGAAAGTGAAGATTCTCCAGAGGCTGGGAGGCCTGCTAGCCTCCTGGCCCCTTGACCCCCTAGCCTGCCCTGTACCTGGTTGCCTCTCTGCAGAAAGATAATTAAAAGCCTTAAAAACCACCGAGGGCTCCAGAAGTCCTCTTTGACCCTTCTATGCAGCTCCATAGAGAACCTGCTCCTGGTGCCCTCCTGTCGCTGCACTGCCGGTAAATAAGCTATTATGTCTCGACTTCAAACTTCTTTTCCCTTCTTTGTGTTGCCTGGTCAAGACTCCCAGGCTGCAGTTCTGCCTTGTCAGCTACTTCCCACTAGGCACTGCCAATAAAGAGCAAGGGAAGGGACACAGGGCATGGGAGGAGGTTCTGCCCCTCTGCTTTTCTACAGGAAGAGCATTTCTCCTGTAGACACATGTGAATTATTCCCAAAAGCTTTGCACATTTCCAGAGCTGCCTCCTGGGGTCCCATAATATTGCCCTCTCTTCAAAGGTCTGCACCCCAGAGCCCAGTCTCTCCTGTAACCTCCAGTTCTGGTGATTTCCAGCTCTTCTCTTGGTTCTCCAAGACCTTGGGATGGTAGCTGTTCTCTCAAATTACTGTCTTTGAGTTACCTCAGGGTCTCATTTTCATTCTTTTTCAATCCTATAACACCTGTATAATCAGTTCCCCATAGTCCTCGTTTTGAAACTTGAGCTTGCATCAGAATCACCTGGAGGCCTTGTTAAAACTGATTGCAGGGCCCCACTCCCAGAGCTTCTGATGCGGGAAGTCTGGGGTGGAGCCTGGGAATTTGCTCTTCTATGAATTCCCTAGTGATGCAGATGCTGGGGACCTACTTTTCAGAGGGAACATTATATCCCCTCTGTTAAAATAGTGTGTATTTTGTTTTCCAGTTGGCCCCTTATTGATTCAATGACCGTCATTAAAATAGCACACCACTCAGAGACATCCTTTGGGGCTGATAACGTTGGGTGGGGAGAAGTAATCCCCAAACCCATTTCTAACCTGGACTTTCCCATGAGATTGAATCACTATCTTGGCCTGTCTATCCTCGTCTCTGCCTGTGCCCTAGCTCCTGGGCCCGGATGGCAAAGTGCGTGGCCTTCTTTTTGATATTTTATCCCACTTTTCTCTGGCTCATGCCCCACCCCCTCCATGGGCCTAATCCTGCTAATTCCAGCCATTTTAATTCTGATTTCTCTAACCTGTGCTGTGTAAGCGACCAAGCTGACGTTCTCCTTCTGGGCTGGTTTTTTAAAGTCTACGAATAGGTATTATGTATTGAATTGTTTTCTATGCTCAGAGCTTCAGGCTGGAATCTTTTGCTAGAGAGATACAAAGATGAGAAAGATTTAGATTCTGCCTTCCTAGGACACATTTGAAAACTGTGTGATCTTCTTCTGAAAGATATGGAGAAACTATTAGCAAAATTCCTACTTGAGAGGCCTCCCTGGTAGCACAATGGGTTAAGTCGCAGGACAATGAAGCTATCCAGAGCCGCTGCAGCACAAGTTCGATACCCAGCCAGGGAGCTTCCCTCATGGCACAGCAGACCTCTCCTGCCTCACCCGCTGCTCCCTTAGCAGTGTATTTTAGTCAACCTGCCTATTTTGCTCCCCACTCTGTCTCTGGTGAATCCTCTCACTCCCCTTACCTCTGGCCTACACCCCAGCACTTGTATGCATAAATAAATAAATCTTTTATAAAAAATTCAGCAAGTTTGTGGCTAGAGTTGAATTGTGTGGGGGAAGGAAAAAGGGTCAAGGGGCCTGGGACTTGTGGCAGTCAAAGGCAACTGCAGAGAAGAGTAAAACAGTCTGAAGGGGATGTTTAATACATTGTTTGCTGCTGCACGTTGTGTTACCTCTCTACCTCTACATGAAATCATTCATAAAATTACTTGATTCCTGGGAATATGACAAGGCACAGAGTCTTTTTGTAAGTTTGAAGTGGGTGAAATCAGAGATCTCTCCTCTTACAGAAGAATGGCTACATATGAGTTAATATATTTATTATGTTCTTGTCTTCCTGTCTCTCCTTCTCCTAAACTTATCCTAAGCACCATGTGGCACTGCCTGGATTTTATATTATTTTCCATCAGCCCTGGCTATTTAGTAGGATTTATTTGTTAATGAACTAATTCTGAGCTTAGAATTTTCCCTGCCCAGATACATCTGTCACTAAACCACACAAAGCACCTACATGTGACCTGAATATGACATCTCATAAGTAGGTGGAGCACTGGCCCTTTACTCATTTGGGATGATTTTTATTAATTTTTCTGATTATGAATAAATTAATGCACAGTATTGAACATTTAGAAATAATACGAAGTATGAGAAAAAAATGAAAATCATCCATAATTTCACTGATCAGTTTAACTACTACCAGCAGAATGCTCTTTCCATATATATATGTTATGTGTATGTATTTATTCATGCTTATAAAATCTTATTTACTGTTTTGCACTTAAATTAAAAGCTAATTTAACTTAATACATTATGATGTTATGTATTACCTGAACATACTAATTGAATTCCCTATTGGATATTTTTTTTCCACTTTTTGCTATCATATGAAATGGCACAGTGAACATCATGTATCTATAATGTAACTTTATATTTGGGTGGGACTATCCTTTAATACACTGAAAAGCACATTTGTCTTCAGAGGTATAATTTTGTACTTACCTGAAATGAAACTCAAAAGATACAAACCTAGTGGACCGTGCAGAGTTTCAAAGGGTTTGCCAAAAGCGTTGTACATGAAGAACGCTGTCCCCACCATGGTTAAAGCAATAAGGATCACACAGAAGAATATGACGTTGACATGGATGCTCAGTGGGACGGCTTTGAGCAAATCTGGGAAAACTGAATATGAAAGAACGATTAGAAGAAATCTTAATAGTGGTAGCCTGCAAGCATAATTTTAAAAATTAAATCTTTTTTGAACTTCAAAAATTACTAATGCCTTTAGATACATTCTTGCTAATTTACAAAGGGTTTTGTACAAATGTAAATTTGTAAAATCGCATTTACAATGGGATTGTTTTATAGAGGGCACTAATAAAAACTACAAAGAGGGGATTGGAAGGAATTTTTTCCTGTCCTTAATCATATGTAATTTCATAAATAAACAAGTGCTGTCTTTGTAATCAAAAAGTATACATTTTGATCACCAAAATTTTAAGGACATTACCCAGTAGTCATTTTTATTGTTTTTCTTAAATGACCTTAACTTGTAAGTACATTTTTAGTTTGGAGAGATCTGGGGGAGTGCAAACATCAGGAGGCTTTTATATTTTCTTTGCTGCAAAAGAATTATTTCTAACCCACACCAATATTAAAAAATGGGATATTTTCAACTTCAATATTTTGATGTAGCACAAGCTGTGGGAAAATAATTTCTGGTGATACAAGAAATATTTTCCATTTAGAAAACACGCCAAATCTATTTCTAGATTTTGTGTTCAGAGCAAGTTTTCCTTGCTTGTAGAGGAAATGAAATACTTCATAAATGTAGGGTTTCTCTTATCTGGCAAGGCATCAATATGCTGAGCATCAGCAAACCCAGCAAGACCAATGTGGAGAGGTTTAGTTCAGCCTATTTTAGTTTCCCAAACATTTATCAAGTACTTAATCCTTTACTGAGCACATACTATGTCCTAGGCATTGTTCTATGTGCTGGAAAGAGAGCCTAAGAAAAAATGGGTAAGGTCCACACTATGGAGCTGGAGAGGCACGAAAGACACCAGGAGCAGGTTTTCTATGGTGTTGTGCAATCAGGTCAAAAGGAAAGGAGTCCCTGGAGTCCTCAGTGGCTTTTTAAGCTTTTAATTATCTCTTGTAGTGGGGAAACCAGGTACTGGGCAGGCAATGGGCACAGAGGGCTGGGAGGCTGTTCTCTGCTTCTGCCTCTGCTTCTGCCATGGCAGCCTCTTCTGCTGCTTCTGTATACAGTTCTGTATACAAGTCTCTGGCTCAAGTGTGCCCACTCACACATGCCCACACCCTGCTCCAGATGCCTGCCATCAGGCATGCGTGTAGGCCTGCAGAGGTCTATCATTGAGGGGAGGGTGGGAAAAACTGATGACTCTTTCATCTACCCTCCAGGAACTTATAATCTAATGGGATTCAATAGACAATAAGTAAACTAATACTTGTGATAGCCTATCTCTAAAGATTGCTGCCATCAATTTCTTCCCTCCTTTTACACATGTCGCTTCCTCTTTAGTAGGTAGAATTTATTTCTCAGTCCCCTAGAACCTGTGCTAGTCTATGACTACTTTGGCATCTGAATATGGCTGTGGCGGGCCTCTGAAGAACACGGAGAGGCTTTAAGTAGCCAAGCTCAGAGAGGAAAAGCCCTGATGCTCCCCAACATGGTGCCGTCCTGCCACCGTAGACTTGGAGCACGTGGCAGCCAGATTATAGGCCGGGTTCCAACTCACAAAGACAACAGGAGATACTCACCAGAGCTGCTGAGATGTGCCAGCACAGCACCAGATAAGCAACACTCAAAACAACAGCTGCAGCGACCAGTCACCCCAACAAATGGCCACACTCACACAGCTCCACACTCATGCCCAGCTTTGAGTCTTTCCCTTCCCTTCCAGGCTCTAACAACTGCAAAATTGGAAACAGTTTCCTCGCTCAGCTACTTGCAAAGTTTCTGAAATTTTCCTCTCTGAGGTTGGCTGCTAAAAGCCTCTCTATGTCCTTCAGAGGCCCACAACAGCCTTTTTGAAGATCCACATGGTAGGGACAAAAATCACTGACCCCGGAATTTTTGAAGACCCCAAAACACTGAAATCCCAAATGCTGAATCCCAAACACAGAAACCTGGGGGCTGCTTCTGCAGTCCCTTCTATTTCTTATCAGTCTTCACTCCGCATATGATACTTTTGAGCATTATTCCTGGGGCTATCTATCCTCCCCAGCAACACCCTCTGGGGGCACCACCTGTAACAGTCTTTGGCTTTAGCTGCTGGTTACAGTTTGTGTTGCTATTGGAAATCCAGGTCACTCTGCTGGAGAGAGAGGCCACCCAAAGGAGTACCAGAGGTACATGTCTTGACTGTCCAGCTCAGAAAATTCCAGATGACTTCAACCCCAGCTGCTTTTGACGTTAACTATATTATTGACCCAATCGATAATTGTTCAGCTGAAATAATAAAATTTTGTTTTATGTTGCCGGGCTATGAGAGTGCTATTTTGCAATAATAACAATAAGTCATTTTCAGATAGTGATAAAGCAATGGAGAAATAAAACAGGGTAATGGGATTTGAGCAAGTGGGTACGTGTGTGGGTTAGTCAGAAAAATGACACCCATGAGAAGGAGGTGCCCTACAAAAATTAGTTGGAAGAGCCAGGAAAAAGGAACAAAGCTGAGACAGGAGCAAGCCAGCAAGGTATAGCCTGGCGAGTTGAGGGGGAGGTGGGAAGTGGGGTTGTTGTATGCTAATGTCAGATCCTTATAACCACTAAAACCTGATTCAATAACCATGGTAAGGAGTTGGTTTTTTTTTTTTTTTTTTTTTTTTTTTAGTCTAAATGCATTGGTTTTAAGTAGACAAAACATCTTCATGATGTTAAAAGCCTGTCATCTTCTATGTATTTTATGGTTTAAAGTCTCACATTCAAGTCTTTAATCCATTTTGAATTGACTTTTGTGTGTGATATTAAGTAGCGGTCTAATTTCATTCTTTTGCATGTGGTTGATCAGTTTTACCAACACCATTTGTTGAAGAAACTTTTTGTTCCACTGTGTGTTGTGAATGAGTTGGTCTTGTTTGTGTGCATTGCAAGAGTTCTGTTTTAGATACTTTAAATTTGAGATGTGTTTAAAGCCTCTGAGTAGGAATGTCAAATAGATTTTCCTGGAAGGTCCAGGATGATGGTGGGGGTATTTAATAAGGCAGCACTAAAATGAGCAAGGTGCCTACGTTGTGAAATCTAAAAGAGTAGTGACTCTAGATGCCAACCCTGTGCTTATATAAGCCTGAAGGTGAATGTCTCCTTCCATTTTATGACTTAAGTGCCACAGTGGCCTCAACCTAAACCTGACCCTGATGTTTAAAGCCATGGGAATGTCTTGACCTGTGGAGAATCAGTAGTTAGAGAAGGACTAAGAAAGAGCCATGGGGCTAACCCCCCCCTAATCACACAGAAGAGGAGGAGTAGTCAGTCAGTGAAGCTGAGAAAGCAAGCCTGTAAATTAGGAGAAATCCATGAAGGGGAGGCCAAGAGAAAAGAATGTCCCAAGGAAGAGAATGGTCAGCCTACAAATGCTACACACATTTGTCCAAAAGAGCATGTCTCATGGCTATAGCTGCGCACATGTCCATGGCCACAGTGCTCTACACCTGACCACTTGTCAGAAAGTGACCAGAGGAGGGAGTTGCATGGGTTCGGAACAAACTCATCACCACTGATCAATATAACTAACTACATGCATGCACACATACACAAAACGTGCTTAGCACTATTAGCTAGGGGATATCCTTCTCATGAGGACTGACAGATCATTTGTATCCTGAGGATAATTTGTTAGCTAGGGTATAGGGAAAGGAGGACCAGAGTGTAACATGGCACAGCCTCTTTTGAGGCAGTTGAATACTCCCTATAAAGCATTAAAATGTACATGCCCTTTAGTTCAGCCCTTGCTTCCAGGAGTTTACCTTATGAATATTTTTGCACATTAATCCAGTAAAATATTACAAAGATAAGTCATTGCAGTACCATTTTTGTAGTAGAAAAAAGGTTGGAAGTGATTTATATAGCAAGCAGTAGTATATCCATACAATGGAATGTTAGTCAATAATTACAAAAAATGAAGCAAATCTATAAGACTATATATGGAATTATCATCAAAATGTGATGTTAGGGCCTCTCTGGTGGCGC
>PVIJ01008754.1:53567-71891 GCA_004024925.1 Scalopus aquaticus
CCCCCCCCCCCCCCCCCCCCCCCCCCCCCAGTGTCTCTCTCCTATTTGGTTTCCTTATAGTCCTGTTATAAGTGAAACCATTCAATATTTTTCTGTTTCTTTCTGGCTTATTTCACTGAGGAATTAGAGCAGTGTACTTCTGATCTGCCTGTTCTGCTCCCCACTCTGTCTCTGGTGAACCCTCTCGCAGCCCCACCCCTCTGGCCTGTACCCCAGCTTGTATGTATAAATAAATAAATTTAAAAAAAAAATGTGATGTTAGATGAAAACTCAAACCAAATAAAGAGAAATATGCATCAGTTTGCCACTCGGGGAAATGTCAAAGAGGGCTATATACACTAACAGATAATTATTTAAGTACATATCTGATTTAATTCTCTCAACAGCCCTAATGAGATAGGTACTATTATTAGTCCCTCTTACCAGAGGAAAAAGCTGCAGCTCAAAGGTGATGGAGCAAGTCCAAGATGTTCACTAAGCAAGTGGCACAAATTTGAACTCATGTTCTCCCTCTTTACAACCATGTGACAACAGCTTCAGGGACAGACATACATGTCTCAGCAGAGACTAATTCTGGAAGGACACACACAGTGTTTCTTGGGAAGGAGCCTGGGGGATATTTCATTATGAACCTTTCCATACTGCTGGAATTTATTTTTCATCTCCCTGCAAGTATATCTATCCAATAGATACGTTAACATTTTTTTAAACGATAGGATGAATGAAGACATAAAAATCCTTATGACTGTTCTAGATTAAATGAAACCTCAAAGACTTATTAACCAAATGCAATATATATGGGTATTGTTTGTGGATATGGCTTGTGAGTTGAATAAAGCATTCATAAGAGACATTTTTGAGATAACTAGGGAATCTAAGATAACTTAGCTATTATTCATTTTGTTGTTATGGTAATGGTATTGTGGCTATATATTTAAAAGTTCTCAACAACTGGAAGGATACAAGTGGATGGATAGATCAGTAAGTAAGAGATAAAATTTTAAAATTCCCCAGCTCTGTTTAAAAGAATGGCGTAGTGACAAAGTGGACATGAAAGTTCACAGGTGTAAAACCCTTGTTGTCAGTGATCAAGTGAGCTCTCTTTTTTTGGGGAAACAGTCATGAGTCAGCTGATCTTATTCTAGGGTTGCCGGCCCTAAAGAGCTTCCAACTGCTAAGACAGCTCAACCAATCCAACCTGCTCTAGGCGCACTTGGTCAGTCTTTGACTTGGTTACTACTAGCAGTCATCAAAAAACCTTTTTCCATTTATCTCCCCACCTGCAAAAGAGGTGCCAAACCCTTCATCACCATTAGGGTGGCTAAGTAAAGCCTGCCTGAATAGGAGGCTTGCTACCAAATTGAAACAAATGCAGAAAGAAGTTGCCTCCTGGAAATAAAAGCCAGATGATAGAATAAGTTGTCATGTGGATCATTTTAACTCTTATGAAATCTCTTAAAATTCCTATTTTTGTAGAAAGTTGTCCAGCAGAACATTAATCTACATGTCATACTTATATTTTATCAAGTTTCTTTCTTTCTTTCTTTTTTTTTTTTTTGGTGAAAGTTCTCTGCATCTGTAGTGATCATCAAGAATGGTGACAACTCTCCACTTTCAACCAACACTAATACCACTTTTCCTTGGCTGAAGCAGCAAGCCAAGCATTCAAACAAATATTGGTAGATGTCACTTTAATGATGTTAGATATTGTGTAGATTTTTTTGGTCTTTCTGTTCTTTAGGTTTCGGATAACAAACATAGAAATGATCTAAACATTTTGATATGTGGAGGGGCTGTCATTAATCCAGAAAGTTCCTCTGGCCTCCAGCAATTACTTGATTAGCTGTTGACGAAAGAGAGTTATTGATTAAAGTGAGCACCTGATGCCACATAAGTTGCACAGGAATGGCCTGAGTGTTCAGAATTGGTCTCCCTTCTCTGTCATTCTTGTATGACTGATTTCTTCCATTCAGTTTATGAGCCAATGTATTGAACTAGGTCTCTTCATCCTTAAACTACCCCAGAACCTTAACTGTCCTTTTTTCAATATTATTTCATTATCAAACTTTTTCAAAGAACAATATACAAGTAATAATAATAATAATAATAACAATAATAAATAGCAAAAAATAACAGCCAATGATTATGTAGCATTTTCTATTCTAGGTACGTCACACATACTATATAAATCAAAATGTTAAATTCTTACATTATAAGGTGATGTAAAGATTTTTTTTAAAAATGAGGCACAGAGAAGTAACTTGCCTAAAATCATAGTATACTGCTGAGAAAATCAGGCTATTTTTCACCTTCCACAGAACAGACAGCCCACACCTTGAAATGCTGTTCCCCCCTCCCCAGGCATTTTGGTCTAAGCAAACAATGTATCATTGTGTGGCTATGTGCAATGGATTTGCTGTTTTGCCTCTCGGTGTTAGTCTCTCTTGCTCTGTCAGCCTACCTCTGTGTATATCACCCCCTGTTAAAAGGCCTACAAAAGGCCCCAAATTCTCTTTTCATCTGTGAGAACTGACAATGAACCTAGTGGCCCTGGGATGGTTGCACAACACTGTTGTTCATTTGACTTTTTCCATCTATTTTCAGTAAATTAAAGTAAAAATTTCCCCCCTTTTCAGTGTATAGTTCTGAGTTTTGACATACAATCATGTCACTACTACTGCAATCAAGATATAGAACAATCCCACCATTCCAAAGAATTTCCCTTGGTAATCAACCCCCTCCCATTGTCACCTCCCAGCTCCTGCACTTATAAGAAACTGCCAAGTGCCCTCCAAAGTGACTGCACCATTTCACCTTCCCACAAGCAATGTATTAGAGTCAGCTGTTCCATGTCCTTGCCAGCACTTGACAGCTTTTTAAAATTGTCATCATGTAATAGGTGTGTGGTATATATCACTGTAGTTTTAATTCATATTTTCCAAATAAATAACGATATTGAGCATGTATTTGTGAATTTATTTGCCTTTCAAAGATCTTTTCTCATGAAATTTTTGTTTATATCTTTTGTGTATTTTTATTGGATTGATTTTATTGAGTTTTAAGAATTCTTTTTGAATGCTGATACATGCATACTTTATCATATAAGCAATTCACAAATATTTTCTCTAATGTGTCTTTTCATTCTCTTAGCGTCTTTTGAAAAGCAGTTCTTATTTTTATGAAATCCAATTTATCAAATTTTTTTCTTTTATGTTTCATGTTTTTGATGCCAAATCTAAGAAGTCCTTGTGAAAAGCAAGTTCTCCTATGTTTTTTTGTCTAGAAGTTTTTTAGTTTTAGTTTGTCTACAATACACATTGAGTTATTTTTTCTATATGGCAAAGTTAATTTTTTTCATATGAATATCCAATTATCCACTTAGAAAGCTAACATAATATGTGACCTGACAATCCTACTTCCTAGATGCTTGCATAAGAGAATTTATAAGATATGTCCACACAAAAAGCCTTTTGTGCATATAGATGTTTACAGTGGCTTTACTAACAAGAGAAAATTTTAGTCTATGGGAATTACACCTCAATAAACCTAACTAAAACCAAAAATGAGTAGAAAGAACAAGGTGAGGAATGAGTAGGGTTTTCCAGATGTGAGCGATCTCACAGCAAAGGTGACCATTTGGCATAAAGAAGGAAGAACATAGCATACAGAAGAAAAGGGGCACTGAGTAAAGAGTGAGGGACCCAGGTTCTACGCCACTGAAGGGGTTAATGGGCCTCTGTTTGCCTCTCAAGAAAATGAGACCTTGTGTTCAATGGGGCAACATGGGAAAGAGCCAGGTAATTGAAATTAGAGAACTTCACATTCCAGCTTCCTTTCTAACTCTGTGAACGCCTTAAACCTTGATTTCTCTATATGAAAAATAAGACATTCTTTCTCTCAAATTTGTGAAAATTAAAGGACACTGGTGTATTAAAGTCCCTAACACATAGTAGTTTCTCAACAGAGGTTCAATCTGGGTGCCCCTATCTAAGGTGAGTTCTACCACTGTTTCTGGTCCATCCTGTCACCTCAGCAACACTGCTGAGAAATTCCCTCTTCTTTCTTTTTTTTTTTTTTTAAAGATTTAT
This sequence comes from Scalopus aquaticus, assembly GCA_004024925.1. Taxonomy (NCBI): domain Eukaryota; kingdom Metazoa; phylum Chordata; class Mammalia; order Eulipotyphla; family Talpidae; genus Scalopus; species Scalopus aquaticus. The sequence continues at coordinate 57,656 of PVIJ01008754.1, forward strand.
TTTTTATTTATACATACAAGCTGGGGTACAGGCCAGGGGCATGGGGCGGCAAGAGTGTTCACCAGAGACAGAGCGGGGAGCAGAACAGGCAGATCAGAAATACACTGCTGAGGGGAGCAGCGGGCAAGGCAGGAGGTCTGCCGCACCATGTGGGATTCTCCCTGGCCGGGCGTTGAACTCGTGTCGCCGCTGCTGACAGCTCCACAGCGCAGCGCTTAAACGCTGCACCACCAGTGAGGCCCTCCCTCTTCTTTCTGCCACATCATCATATCCCCCTGTTTTTTAGGTCAGCACACAAACAGGCTGTCATTTCAGATTGAAGGGAATTAGTGTCACATTTGTGAGGAAGGGAGGAAGAAGAGGAATGCACAGTTCACTTAGTGAATCCACAGTCACAGGAAGGAGGGATTGGCAGTGTTAAGTGAGATGGGAGTTTCTGATTATGAACCAGAATTTGTCCATTAAGTTGGATAGTCACTATTGACCTGGATGTGAACTATTTCTGGGGGCTGGTAATAACAAACTGAATTGAAAGAGTTTTTGGAGAGAATCTGGAGCAATGGAGATAAAATAGAAGAGTTGCCAGAGGAATGATAGAGCCAATGTGGTTGTTTGGTTTATTTTAGAAGTTGAAAGACCTGAGAACTGGTAACTGGAATGGAATCTCAAATCTCTTTATTAAAAGAAAAATTTTATTTCAACATATTTGGAGGATTGTCAACATGTTATATGGAAACTGACTGCTTTTTACTAGCAAGTTTAAAGTCTGGAACTTGATAAAAGAATTCATCTCGAACCTGAACATGACAAAGCTCTTTTTGTTAGGCAAGACGACTGGGAGAGGGACTTGCTCCTCACAGTGTTTCTGTCAGTTTGCCCAAACATTCAGCTACTTATGGAGGAAATTTTATTCAAAAAATGAACAGCATTTTCACAAAATGAATAAAAATTTCACACACAGTCCTACCAACATAAAGCACAAAATTTTTCTTTATTTTGGTTTCTTTCAAATCGATGTCCATCTTAATAATTATTTCCTATATTACCCTAATAATAATGTAGACTCGAGGTCACATTCTGTTCTTTTTACCCAGAATATGAGCGATTTCCATGTCATATATACTATATATCCTCTGCATGGCAGTCATTTAGATAAATACATGGATTTTCCATCAAACTGGTGCATTGCTGTCCATTAGGTTGTCTTCCATTGCTTCAGAATTGTACTAGAGCATTCATGAACATCTTCAACCACACATATTTTTCTTTTTTATTATCGGGGGTAGGTGATGATCAGGAATAGCATTTTTGGATGAATTCCCAGAAAGTCATTGCTTGGGTCAGAGTGTTTTCTAAAAGAATTCTATGTGTGTATAAACACAAGGTAGGTAACCCAAAGAACATCAGTTATATTTTGTAACTTATATATTAAACTCCTGAGTCAAAAGTTTTCCCTCCATGAAATCTGGAAAGCAAAGAATTCTGACAAGATATATGACCAGAAACAGAGTTAGGAGGAACCAGTTGTTGGTTCACTTCCCTAACAGTTAAAACGGAAGATACTAGTCATAGAAGGCAAGGGGAGAGAAAGAAACCCACATTCCATATCTCACTTGATGCACAGAGACAGGCTGTCACTCTGGCAACTGTAGTGTGCTCGACAGAACTAGAGCAGAGTTAATCATAAGTGAAAACTCAGCCAGAGGGACTCTGTAGGAAATTTATACACATGCAATCATTGAGAAGGGGGGAGTAGAGATGAAATTTTGGGGTGTGTCCCTTGCCTCTACACCCTCACTCTCCTGCTTAGAGAGTGACCCCCTTTGGTTTATGGCTCTGCCGTTCCACCGTCTTTTCTAGAACTCTCTGATCCTTGTCAGACAACCAAGTATCCCCCCCTCACCTACCCACATACATACTTTTAAGCATCTCTCACACTCCCACTTCCATTTCTCTTAGTCTTATGTGCCTCCCTTACAAAAGTCTCCAAAATATCTAGTGAACTTATTTTGCCAGCTCATAGAGAAAACAGAAGCTATCAGGGAATTCCCTCAACTTTTCAGTTTCCCATTGCCATCCTTCTCCTTGGTCCAGGTCCAACCTTTCCACCATTCTTTCTGGAGATTTTTTTTTTTTCCTTCTGCCCAAGACTTAGGTTTCTCCCCCATTCTTTTCTACCTCTGTGGGTCCTTTCTAGATTAATTAAGTACCTCTCCTATCTTAAGCTTTTGTGTCACTACTGTTCTATCACCTCAGCATAGTCATATTCAAGATCTTCTAATTCTACACACCTGGCCTCAGGACACCTCTAACTACTGTCTTGCCTCAATCTTTTTCTGGACCATGACCCCTCATTCCTTCTTCAATGACAAGAGGGCCTCCCTTTCCCTCCACTGTCAGCACTGCTTTGGAAAAGGCCTCCTGTGACTTTCTACTGTAAAATTCAAAGACCATTTTCCTCATCTCTCATTCAGCATCTCTGGTGGTTAAGATTATTGCTTAATACTGTTCAAGGTTTATTCTCCCTTGGCCAAATGAAGTTATGAGGTTTTTTTCCACCCTCCTGCCATGAGCCTGGATGCCCAGGGCGGAGGGGCATGGGTGCAGAGCTCACACGCCTATGTTTATGGACACCTGGGCCCAGGGAGCTCGGGCATGCACATGTGTAAATGCTCACACCTGTGCCTAGAGGCAAGGGATAAAGGCAGTGGTGGCAGCGGCATGGCAGGAGGCCACTCTGAGGCGAGACCATGAGATGCCACGAGACAGAGAACACCAGAGAGAGCCAGAGAAAGGCTAAGAAAGAGCACAGAGATTCATGGGGGGCCAAGAGGCTTGGGCATGGGGCATGAGCACCTATGATTGTGGAAACCTGGACCCAGAGAAGCCAGGGATAAAAGGGCGACGTCACTCTGAAGAGAGACCTCGAGAGGACACAAGACTGAGAACATAAGAGTGAGGCCAGAGAAAGAGGGAGATCCCCTGGGGGGCTGCAGACTGAGGCTGGGTTACCTGCCTGCCTCCCAGCACCACTGCCCGGCCTGTGCCTACCTCCTTGCATGCAGCCTCCTTGCCTGGAGTGTCTATGTGCCTTGTTGCCTGCGACAGCATTAAAGCCTGAAAATCCACCAACAACTCTGGACTCTTTATCCATTTGCCTGAAATGACAGTGAACTGCCCTGTGCATTGCTGGCAAAAGACATGGCTTCCCCTCGGCTCGTTCCCTTCCAGCTCACCTACCTCCCTCTCAGTCTCTTCCTCTACCATAAAAGTTGATGTTTTCTAGAACACATGCCTACCACTTTTTCATTTGATTCCGCTTCCTGGAAAGCCTCATTTTCATTGACAGCTTTAACTATCACCTGGAATGTGCTGATTCTCCCTTTCCTACTCTCCCACAGGTCTCTTTAATGACCTCCAAATCTGTGTAACTGATAGATATCTCTTATTGCTGGCCCATAAGTTAAAACTGCATTAAACATGACCAAAAATAATTTTATTTTCCCTCTAAACACTCTCCTTCTGTATTCCTTATCTCAGTGAACTGTAACAACCATCTGTCTAGCAAAAATCTGGGGTTCATCTCTGTTGATTTTTGATTCTGATTATTTTGGAAATATTTCCCCTCTTTGCTACCTATCTGACAATGCTTTGATTTGGATTCCAATATATTGAAGGAGGCTCCTGACTGTCCTTCCCTCCTTTCATTTGGTCTCCTTCCAACTTCTAGAGCAAACATGCACAGGCAGATTCACTGTCATTTCGGGCAGAAAGGTAAAGAGAGTCCTGGAGCCTTTGGTGGATTTATACAGGACTATAATGCTCTCAGGGAAGCAGGTACACAGGCACACCAGGCAGGGAGGTGGCATGCAAGGAGGCACATGGATCTCCTCAGCACCCCTTGTTCTCTGGATGCAGTCTTGGCACCCAAAATTTCTGCTGGTGAAGCTAAAATGTAAAGTCAGGCAGGGAGCCTCTTACCAGGACAAAAGTCTTGGTATGAGGATTTCTGCTGCAAACAGCAGGCAGACATTATGGCCAGATTAGCATAATCAGCTAGACCACCTTGACAGGAAGTTAAGTGTAAACAGTGACTAGAGATAGGATGTTTTGCTCAACAACAACAGTGGAGCCCCCTTCCAGGCAATCGACCCTATTCACTACCCCCTAGTTTGTGCCAATTATGCATCCCCAATACACATCCCACCTTGCATTTTCCTCCACATACTTGCCCACCTTCCCTGAATCTGAGCCCCTAATAAAGATAAGTCTGAGCCCAGAAAAGGGCGCTGCATCTTGAGAGTGGTGAGCCCCTCTGGGTCTCTCTCTCTCTCACTACTTGGGCTTTGAGTTGTTTTTTCGTCATTCTGCGCCACCCTGCAGGGCAGAGGCAGGCATGGGCTACGAATCCTTGCAGTCTCTCTCTCTCTCTCTCTTGTGTAATCTGTGGTCTCATCTCTGAGCGGTGCTCCCGCAGCCATGGTTGTAGTCCTGTCTCAGAATGGTGCCGCCCTTTTATCCCTGGCCTCTGAGCACAGGTGCACTTACACACGCACACTCCCATGTGTCCTGTGCCCTCTGGGCCCAGGTGTCCACAATAATAGTCACACGTGCCCAGTGCCCATACCCCTCAGGCCCGGGCACCCACAATGGTGGCAGGAGGGTGGAAAAAAGACTGATTTTTAACTTCACTCACCCTACCCAACTCATCATCTATCTTGTCACATACCTGCTTAACAACCTCAAATGACTTCCTATTTACAAGATAAAGTGAAATGCTCCAAAACAATGAAGTTCTCACACTCTAGTCATTGCCTTCCTCTCTGGCCTTATCTTCCTCCTCCTTATTCTGTGAGGACATAACCTCTGTAACCATGGCCCAGTAAGTACCTCATACATTTGCTTATGCTGTTCCTTTGCTCAAAATCGCTTCTTCAGTGCCATCTAGCAAACTGTAACTCACTCTTAAGAAATTTCCTCATTTACCTGTGCCTTGCCCTGACATAGAGTAACTCTCCTTCTTGCAGCTTTCTGAACAAACATAGTAATTGTGATAGTAATTAGGGCTATTGAACCATCTGGTCTTTCCCAGTTGGACTCATAGTAAGATTGCACACTATGGCCCCTCTGAAGTAGCCAAGTAACATACTTCAGCTGTTAAAATGTATGTGGAAGTGGGAGATATCAGCTCTGGATCATAAACTTGAGTAGCCAGTGTGGGAACCTCTATAACTCTTTTTCTCTGTTACAATAACTGACAACATTGCAGATTGTGTCTGTATCACTGAATGGACCTGGAGCTGATCTCTGAAGAATATGTACCATAAGCAAGAAATAAATCTTTGTTGATTTATGCCTATATTTGAACTTATTTCTTCTTAAAACATAAGCCAGTTGTAGTGCCAGCAAGGTACAGTTCAGGTTCCCTGTGACTCAGGCAGACAGGTCAAGGAGGAGTCCTGGAGCCCCTGGTGGCTTTTAGGCTTTTAATGGTCTTTTATAGAGAACCCGGTTCAGAGGAGGCAAGAGGCACTGGGGTCCAGGAGGCTGGCAGGCCTCCTAATCCCCGAAGAGTCTTTACTCTCTCTGGGCTCTCTGGCATCGTCTTGTGGTCTCTCTGCTCCACCCAGAAAGGTCCTCTGCCACCATGCTCTGTTCGCTGCTCTGCTGCCACTACTACTTCCGCCACTTCTTGCTTCTTCTACTGCTTCCACTTCTTTCATGACACCGCCCTTATATGCGCAGTCTCTCCAGGCCTAGTTGCACCCACTCATGCACGGCCACACCATACTCCAGTTACTGCCATCAGGCACACGTGCAGGACCACAGGTGTCTATCATTAAATCTAATGGTGGTAGGGTGGAAAGTCTTGACCATTCTTTCATTTACCCTACATCAATCCACACAGTTATTTAAAAACACTTCTGGGGAGTCCAGCAAGGATGATGGTAAAGATTCTGGGTTTCATCTTCCCCAGACAGTCACAAATAGATTGCAGCAGAACAAAGCTAAAAAAAACTCATCAGGGAAGAAAAGGATGACTACAGCACACAATAGGCACAATGGTCCAGCAGAAAGAAGTAGGAAAAAAATTTAAGTGAACTTTGTTCATAGTGGTAATGGGGACTACCACCCACAAGAGGGAGAGGCAGCTATTTTGTAGAGTCCCATAGGGTGGGTAACTTGGGCACACACCAATACCAGGGAAAATGGGTGAGCTATTGGAGAGCTGCAGGGTTGGGCTTGCAGAGCAAGGATTACTTGAGCTGGAGGCTCCCAACACAGAACAGCTGGAGCCTGAATTTTGAGAAGAAACTAGTCAGATCATCTGTGTCTCCTCACAGACACTACCTGAAGCTGAGGCTGGCATATTCGAAACACCTGCCACACCTCCCACCCCAGTGCTAAAGCCAGATCAACAAAGGAACACTTGAATAAATTAAAGCTCAAGCACCTGCTCCTAGCAGGAACAAACACACCAAGATAAGGCTCCATGTGCTGGAAGAGAAAAGAGAACAACTCCTGGCCCATGACCCCATACCAGCTAAAATACATACCAAACCCTACATCTAGGCTCAAAAATAACCTAGAGTGTAAGTGGACATGACCATATAAAAGACACTAAGACTGAGAAGAAGCTGGTCTAAAAAGAAGGGAAGGCTGTGGATCCCCAATGTTGGAACAAGCATGTACAGGGCTGATTTTCTATCGATTCGGGAGACGGGTAAAGGAGAGTCCTGGAGTCCTCATGGCTTTATCAGGCTTTTAATGATTGTCCTACACCATTTGTAGTGATATAACCAGGCACACCAGGCAGGGAGGCTGGAATTCAAGGAGGCAGGCATGGGCTGGGCAGGGGGTGCTGGGAGGCAAGCAGGTAACCAAGTCCCCCTCCCCCTCCCCCCAGACCTCTGCTCTTTCTCTGACCTCTATCTGGCATTTTCAGTCTCATGGTCTCTCCTCAGTTAATGCTGCAGAGGGGCCAGGGGACCAGGAGGTTGGCAGGCCTCCCAGCCACCCCACCCCCAAATTGTTACCAGAACCAAGCTGCCCTAGCAGGGGAGCCAGCAGGAGCAGTGGTGCCTCTCACCCTGCTGCTTCACCATAAGTCAGTTGTGGAAGTTGCTCTTCAGAGCCCGGTAACTGACGTTTTGAATGGACCAATCAGGGGCTAGGAGCTGATAGGTAGGTCCAATCAGCTCCAGGATTGAAAAATGGTCCAATCAGACCTGTGGATAGTACTCTGAGAGAGGATATAAGGCAGGATTGGAGGGAACCAAGGGGGTAAAAAGAGAAATAAAAGGAAAAAAGAAGGGAAAAAAAGGGGGGGAGAAGGAAAAAAAGAGGAAGCCAGCCCCAGAGAAAGAAGGAGGCCCCTGAAGAGAAGAATAGGAGAAGATGACAATGGCACCAGCCCCCAAAAGAAAGACGAAGGTTTCAGACTCCAAAGAGAGAAGAAAGAAGTAGGTTTCTGGCCTCCAAGGAAGAAAGAAGAAAAGAAGCATCCAGCAGCCACCCTCCGAGCAGGAAGAGACGCTGAAGGACTCTGCAGAGACTGGACCTCCAGTCCTGTCTCTGACATAGCCTGAAAAGAGCACCAGAAGCCCTGGGCCTGGTGTCTCAAAGAGCTGTTCATTGGTATAAACCAATACTTCACAAAGAGCTACCATCACTTTCTGGGTGAGGTAGCCACCACTTGAGGATGCAGTAAGCTCTCTTTCCCTTGCTGTAAAATAAACCCCATGTTTGTTGTTGTTCCTGTAGCCTGAAGTCTCTTGAAATTTTTTTCAAGAGACTTGTGCACTTGGTGAGAACCCACAGACAATGACCTGTCCTCTTATCAAGCACTGTCCTTTGTGGGTTTTGACATTTTGGGGCTTTTTGGTGGCTCTTGCCTCAGATCCTGGGCAGTTGCGCCCCATCCACCCTGCTTTCAGTTGGCGACCACGAAGGGACTGGACACTCCCCGTCCACCCTGTTTTCAAAATCTCTACTATCCCTGGGTTCACTCTGACATTCTCTTGTAGCTCTTCTGCCATAGCTGCTCTCTGCTGCCTCTGTCCCTATCCCCTGTGTGACACCACCCTTATAGCCTCAGTTTCTCAGTTCAGGTGTACCCACTTATGCACGCCCACACCATACTCCGGGTATCCACCATCAGGCATACTGAGCCCATGGCCCCAAGCACCTCCTGTATGCAAAGCTGCAACTAATAGCCACAGAGGCCAGCGGTGTTGAAGCCTGAGCATCTTTATTTGCCCTACACCCAACATACAACTTTAGTACCCACAGCACAATAGGAAATTTGAATTATTGACATATACTGGAAGTGATCCTTCGGTGTCCTACTGCTCCAGTCCTTCTTTATAGTTACGCAGGGAAAATGGAGTTACCCAGGCTCTTTTACATCTTCCACCACTAGCCTCTATGCAGCCTTGCTTTCCTCTCAGGTTTCACTGTCCACACATGATGTCATGTTGATACAAAAAGTGCTTGGGAGCATGAGCACTGGGCATGTACTCCTGTAATTATGGACACCTGGGCCATGAAGCCGGAGAGCACAGAGTGCACATAACTATAAGTGCAGACACCCATGTGGAGATTATCAAGGAGTGAGATCGAGACACGCTCCCAAAACATGGTAGCAAACAGACGCTAGGATCAGGCTTTCCCACAAAATATCGATTTATGGAGAGAAAAATTTATGGAGAGAAAAAAGAGCCAATCTGAGGAGAACTGGATGCCCTACACAAACAATCATCCCTGTGGGTGCTTTAGACTTAAAGATAAACTGAAAAGTCGGAGTAAAGAGAAGAGAAAAGACATCAGACCCCACACAGAGGAAAAACAGCAAGGAGAGGTTGGCAAAAATCTTTATGGAGTGCCACTGAATACAAGGTTAGAAACTGCGGTGGGGTCAGAGGGCTCTGGCCAACCAACAGGGAGCATGACGCCCACTCCCCCACCCCACGAGCCCCCTCTCTACCCTGCATGGCAGCTCTGAAGTGCAGGAAAGCTCGAGGATCACTGCGTACCATCCCCCACCTGGGGCTAGGTAACATCTTAATGGGAGGGCAAACTGCCAGCACCCTGTGGGGGCCTAATCCCCCACTGGTTGCTAGGTGATATCTTGGCCTGAGGAACCAGCTAGGCAGGAAAAACTCCTGCTGAGACCACCTCAAACAATCTCCTCCCTAGACTATAACCTGATACCAGTAGCTGCTACTAGAGAAATCTACTCTTCTCTAACCTGACTGGAGGTAACTTGACCTGGGATACAGGCTCCTGCTGGAACTGTCTCCAACCACACCCTCCTCCACAAAGTGTCTGCATCTTGGCACGTAGGAGGACGGCAGAAAGGAAACTCCAGCTGGTGGAGACCAGAGCCCAGCACCCGCCCCCACTGTGGACCCACACCCATCTTCTAGGAGGTTGCACAGTGGCCCCCCAGAATCTAGGAGAGGCAAAACCCTGACCAACAGCTGCCCACAACCTCCACCCCTGCACCCCCTCATGGAGCAGTGGGGCCCAAGCAGCAGAAAAGAAACTTAAGATAAGGAACTCTTGACCCCTCCACACCAGACATAACCCCAGGGGCAGGGATAGCCCCCAGGCAAACACTGAGGGAAAGGAGAAAACTAAAAAGGTGGGGGGGAGAGAGAGAAAACAGAAAGACTCCTAGCAATTATAAAACGACAGCAGCAACAGTAGGACAACAGCAACATCTGACACTGGAAAGGGGGGTTGAACACTAGCAGAGGGCCTACCTGGAAACTCCAAAATCTAAAAGCAAAAGGACTACAAAACTCTCCCCAAGTTTACATCTACCCAAAACCTTTTTTTTCTTCTTCTTTACTTTTTTTTTAATTTTTAATTTTTAAATTTTTATTTTTTAGTTTTTTTACTACAAACCACCACCCCTTCCACTACCCTAATTCCACTCGGAACCAGAAACCAGAACACGCCATGAGAGACACAGAAATTCAACAGATAAAAGAAAATCTGGAAGATACCCAGCCACAGCCAAGGCAACTCAGACACTAGGAAAAAACAAACACTCCTCAGCAAGTAGAACCAAGAATCATGCCCGCCGGCACCAACAGCACAGGAATGCTATGATCAGAGCAAAGCAGAAGGCCAACAACAGGAAGAAAAAAAGTTATAAATGACCCTCAAAACAACACACCACAGAAAGAAAATCCCTCTTCAGAACCCAATAATGTGGACATAGAAGATTGCATCTGCCTAACAGATAAAGAATTCAGAATAGCCATAATAAAAAAAATAATAGATTTAAACGAAAAGAATAAAGAACTGAGGAATATAAATGAAGAATTGAAGAATGAGAATGAATCCATAAAGAAGAAATTGAAGGAAATGGAGGATTTACAAGCATTAGTAGAGAGCCATAAAAGTAGATTAAAACACATGGAGGGAAGAATAAGCACTCTGGAAGATAAAGATACTGAAAGAACCAAGACAGAAAGGAAAAAGAAAAACAAAGGAAAAAGAATGAGGAAAAGCTTCAAGAACTATCTGATACTATGAAAAAGGAAACATCAGAATCATAGGAATCCCAGAAGGAGAGGAGACAAAGGAACAGAGAAACTTCTCAAGGAGATAATTGAAGAGAACTTTCCAAACATGAAAAAAGAAACAAATATTGAAATACAGGAAGCCAGAAGATCTCCAAATTATTATAACAAAAGAAAAAAAAAAGCAAGACATATGATAGTAAAACTATCACGAATTCAAGACAAGGAGAATATATTGAAAATGACGAGGACAAAGAAACAAATAACCTACAAAGGAAAGCCAATCAGGCTGACATCTGATTTCTCCGACGAAACACTACAGCCAAGATGAGAATGGAGAGACATATGTAATATACTACATGCCAACAAATGTCAACCAAGAATACTCTACCCTGCAAAGCTCTCCTTCCTCTATGAAGAAAGAATATGGACATTCTCTGACAAACAGAAACTACAGAAATTCATCACTATCAAAACCCACTCCAAAACATACCAAGAATCCATGCAGACAAAACCAACAGAGGAAAGACCAGGACATACGGAATAAGGTAAGGATTACAATCACAAAACGGTAAACAAAAAGACAAATATGGATGACAGTATATCAATATTAACTCTAAATGTAAATGGACTAAACACACCAATTAAAAGATACAAAATAGGAGGATGAATCAAAAACAGAACCCAACCTTCTGCTCTCTACAAGAAACACATTTAATTGTGAAAGATAAACAGAGATTAATAGTTAAAGGATGGAAAACAATCCTACAAGCAAATGGACCAAGAAAGAAGGCAGGAACAGCTATACTTATATCAGATAAAATAGACTTCAAACTTAAGAAGGTAAAAAAAGACAAAGCTGGTCACTACATCATGACAAAGGGGATGATAAAACAGGAGGATATAACACTCATCGACATATACTCCCCAAATGAAGGTGCACCAAAATATATCAGACAATTATTATCATCCCTGAAAACAGACATTAAAGAAAATACATACACAGTAGGAGATTTCAACACCCCACTTTCACTATTGGACAGATCAACAAGACAAAAAGTAGCCAAGGACACTAAAGCTCTAAATAAGGACCTAGACCACATGGGATTAACAGATATCTATCGATCACTTCACCCCCGAAAAATTGAATACACATTTTTCTCAAGTGCACACAGAACATACTCCAGGATTGATCACATATAAGGCCACAAAACAAACCTCAACAGATACACTAAGATCAAAATTGTACTAGACTTCTTCTCCGATCATAAAGGAGTCAAACTGGAAATAAATCATACAAAGAAAAAAAGAAACCTTCTTACCTGATGGAGACTGAAAATCACATTACTGGAAAAGCAATGGATCAACGAAGAGATCAAAGAAGAAATTAAAAAATATCTAGAATTGAATGACAATGAGGACACAACTTTCCAGAACGTCTGGGACACAGCAAAAGCATTAATAAGAGGAAAATATATAGCATTACAACCTCACATCGGAAACAAGAAACAACCCAAAGAAATAATTTAATCTCACATCTCAAAGAACTAGAAAATGAACAAAAAAAACCCAAAAGCCAGTTTAAGAAAGGAAATAATAAAAATCAAAGCAGAAATTAAAAAAAAAAATGAAATAGAAAAAACAATCCAGAAGATCAGTGAAACCAAAAGCTGGTCCTTTGAAAAAATAAACAAAATAGACAAACCACTAGCCAGGCTTACAAAGAAAAATGAGAGAAAACACAAATAAATAGGATCATAAATGAAAAAGGAGAAATCACAACGGACACAGCAAAAATCAAAAAAATAATCAGAGATCACTATAAGCAGCTATATGGAAACAAGTACAACAACCTAGAGGATATGGACAAATTCCTAGAACTATACAATTACCCAAAACTAGACAAAGAAGATATAGAACACCTAAACAGACCAATCACAAGCAGTGAAATTGAAACAGTAATTAAAAACCTCCCCTAAAACAAAAGCCCCGGACCAGACAGTTTCATAAAAGAATTCTACCAAACATTCAAAAACGAAATATTCCCTATATTACACAAACTCTTTCAAAAAATCGGGAAGGAAGGAGTACTACCAAACACATTCTATGAACCAAATATTCTATGAAGCAAATATTACTCTAATATTACTCAAAACCAGACAAAGACAATACAAAAAAAGAAAACTACAGACCAATCTTCCTAATGAATACTGACGCAAAAATATTTAACAAAATCTTGGCCAATAGGATCCAACAATGCATCCAAAAGATAATACATCACGACCAAGTGGGATTTATTCCAGGGTCACAAGGATGGTTCAACATCCGAAAATCAATCAATGTAATCCAACACATCAACAAAATGAAAAACAAAGACCACACGATTATATCAATAGACGCTGAGAAAGCATTTGACAAAGTGCAACACCCATTTATGATAAAAGCGCTTGAAATCCTTGGGATAGAAGGAACATACCTCAACATAATAAAAACCATATACAACAAACCCACGGCCAATATTATCCTCAACGGTGAGAAGCTGAAGGCCTTTCCCGTAAGATCAGCAACAAGGAAGGATGTCCACTCTCACCATTACTTTCAATATAATACTGGAAGTACTAGCCAGTGCAATTAGACAAGAGAAAGACATTCAAGGGATCCAAATAGGAAAAGAAGAAATTAAACTGTCTCTATTTGCAGACGATATGATAATATATGTACAAAACCCTAAAAAAATCCATAGAAAAACTACTCAAAGTTATAGACCACTTCAGTAAAGTAGCAGGATACAAAATCAACGCACAAAAGTCAGTAGCATTCCTCTATGCAAACACCCAATCTGAAGAAGAAGAAATTAAGAGATCCATCCCCTTCAAAATCGAAATCAATTTTGATTTCAATTTCAATATTTGGGAATAAATCTAACAAAAGACATAAAGGATTTATACAAAGAAAACTATAAAACACTGTTGAAAGAAATAGAAGACACAAGAAGATGGAAAGGCATCCTTTGCTCATGGATTGGAAGGATTAACATTATCAAAATGGCAATCCACCAAAAGCAATTTACAGATTCAATGCTATTCCAATAAAAATCTCAATGACATTCTTCAAAGAAATAGATCGACTACTGATGAAATTCATATGGAACCACAAAAAACCTCGCATAGCTAAAGCCCTCCTAACTAAAAAGAAAGAAAACGGAGGAATTTCACTCCCTGATGTCAAACTATACTACAAAGCCATAATAATTAAAACAGCATGGTACTGCAACAAAAACAGACAGAAAGACGAATGGAACCGAATAGAATACCCAGAATTAAAGCCACATATCTATGAACAACTAATCTTTGACAAAGGAGCAAAAAAAATGCAGTGGAACAAGGACAGTCTATTCAGTAAATGGTGCTGGGAAAACTGGACAGCCACCTGCAAAAAAATGAAGCTAGACTACTACCTCACAGCCTGCATAAAATTCAACTCAAAATGGATAAAAGACCTGGATGTAAGACCTGAAACCATAAAATGTATAGAAGAAAATATAGGCAAAACTCTACACGACATACATCTCAGCAAAATCTTGAAAGACACATCCCTCAAAGCGAAGGAAGTGAAAGACAATATAAACAGATGGGATTATATCAAAATAAAAAGCTTCTGTATAGCAAAAGAGACATTAACCAAAACTAACAGACACCCTA